>JAKCPI010002582.1:0-30791 GCA_023213315.1 Euborellia annulipes
TTGTTTAAATACCTCCCCTACTCTTATGCTACCGAATTGGAAACCAAAAAAATTATGTAAGATAGCCAATTAACCAGGCTTTCAGGGGATGTTCCTATTTTTATTGTATCTTTCATAGGAAGGTCAAAAAAAATTCCCAAAGAAAAACTGCGGACTTTTGCCCCACCTTACTCTATATATTTTATATTGGTTTTGTTTTGTAAGATTTTGTACTGTGGGTCCCCAATGGCCTCTGGCCTACGGAGGGAATAAATAATAAAAAAAAATTTACATCTTGAATTCAAATATATCGATAGAACTAAATATATCTCGACACAAAAAAATTTAATGTGACAAGTCTCTTGGCAGAAGTTAAGTGAAAGTTGTGTGCTGTGCGACCAGTTCACAGCAGATTTTTTAAATACACATTTTTGTACATCATTACAATTGAGAAAGGTCATTCTGCTCCTCCTCTTTTAAAATGTTATTTTATTTTTATATAAGAATACATTTCAAGGTCTTTAAGTAAATGATAAGAATTAAAAAATAAAAAAAAGAAAGTATTATTCTTCTTAAAAAAAAAAAGCTGATTGTTGCGCATTTTTTGGAATTCCGATCAATGCACACACAATGAGCACAGTTGAATTCCCAATTAAGCAACATTCTTGTCTTGTTGGTGGCAATATTTAAATAACGTGGGATACTAAATAAAATGAACAAGAAGAAGACAAGTTGGCTGAGAGAGAGAGAGAGAGAGAGAGAGAGAGAGAGAGAGAGAGGCCTTCTGAAGGTCGGTCGAAGCTCTAGCAAGCCAAATGAATAGCACAATTAAAGAAATCCTTGGGATCACATCCAAAAAAAAAAAACTTTATTATTGCAATTTTACTTCTTTTCTAAGGTGTGAGTTCAGTATACAAACAAGGGACCCACATCTTGTGGATGACAACCACGAGCTACCCTAGCTGGGGCTGGGAGTACTTCGGTTCTTTGCATGCCAGTCTCTTCTTCCCTTCTACATTTTCAACAGGCGTCAGACCGTGCGACGGACCGGCCTGTTCTATTCCTTCCAGGTCCCAAAAATCCATAAACCGCCGACTCCGCTTCGCGGGAATAATCAGGCGAAGAAAGAAGAAGAAGAAGAAGAGAGTCTTCTTCTAGACGTTTCGAGATATACATATTTAATTTTGGAATTTAGGCTTTCCCAGTTGCTATCATTAAAAAAAAGAATTTGATTTTCGTTTTAACTGTGGTTTATTTGTAAAAATTACAACGTTTCGGCCATTCATTCTGTGGTCTTCTTTAGGTAATGTAATCTTAGCTGAATTGTACCTGAAGAAGGCCACAGAAGGAGTGGCCGAAACGTTGTAATTTTTACAAATAAACCATAGTTAAAACAAAAATAAAATACTTTTATTAATACATATTTAATGTCTAATTATCAGTCCGTATCGAAATATAGTAAATATTTTCGCCTGGGACGGGCTGCAAGCCCTAAGATCTTTAGCAGCAGAAGCTAATGCTCTACCACTGAACTATAGACCTAGTCATTAATTAGTACAGTACTCAGTGGCGGATTAAGACAATATAAGACCAAAAAAAATTAGGCCCCTAACTGACATTCTAAACTCAATATGGCAGTTATATGCCCCTGGAAGAGCCAGAGATGCCTCCTCTGGGGCAAATTCAGAACAATTAAGCGCCCAGAGGAGGCATCTCTGGCCTTCCAGGGGCATTTTGTAGAATGTCAGTTTTCATCGCAAGTGAGGTCTCGTTATCCAAAAATATGGTCGCTTTATACCCAACTGAACTTAATGACAATTTTGAGATTTTCAGTCGTAATTTCGAAACGTTGAGGTAAAAATTCTTACAATTTGAAAAAATTGTATATCTGTAATGTCCACTTTTGTCGGGTATTACATTTCGCTCCGCAAAAAAAAGTGGCAAAACGAACCACCCTAATGGTGAAGCAACATTTGCCGATCAATCGCCACAATTGCAGCTACTGAGCACCATGTAAAAGAGGAACATCTTTTAAATTTACCAGGAATTATAGTGTGGTGTGGATTGTGAGCGCGACATTCCATTGCTTTGCTTTGTCAGTAAGCAAAATTAGCATCAATTTGAACATTTGCGCTGAATAAACAAATTCTACATATATCTTCTTTAATTTATACTCTTAATCTGTATTCCATCAAAATATTTGTGACGAGGAAAGTGAAAAGAGACATCTTGTCGGCGAGATAATTATCAGTTCGGGCATTTGAGTCCAATTAGATCAAAAATATCGATTTTAATTTGTCTTGATGTCGAGATTTTGATGGATATACATGTTTTGTTTTTGTTTTATTGTCTAAATTTCACAGATATGCACTGAAGATGGCACCTGTATAGGAGCCGAAATATTTGAAGTGGGGAGAGAGAAAAAGGAAGCTGTTTTTTCCTCCTTATCGTCCTAAATACTCAAATCCCCAAATGGGGAGGTTCCGTAATTTCAATCAATCAACACCATTGTTGATGTGTTGTTGCTTTTGTGACCTGTCTATATCCACATGTCTAACACAAATGAAAGTAAACGATTAATAATAAATTGCTAAATATTGGCCAAGGCATTTCAAGATAAAAAAAAAGACAAAGAATATCTATTAATTGGTTATTTAGAGAAATCATCTCCCCCACTTTTCTCCGTTTATCATTAATATTAAATCAACGATAACAACGTTATTTCATATTTATAAATTAATTAACGAGTGAGTGGGTGGATGGCATTATGCAAAATTTGAAAACAAAAAATGAACACACTTGTTGCGTCAAATAATGTATTTGAAGATATCAGAGAGGACAAATTCATATTAATTTATTCTTTTAAATTAAGGCCGTTTCACAGGTAGGGTTTTCAGGCAACATTGCATGCGAAATGACGTCACTGCAAGTAGAGCCAGCAGTGTGATGCACTCACACGAGACATGCAGCCAGCGAATAAAACTTGAGCTGTCAAAAATTATAATAATACGTAATAATATATTCACACTTCTCAGAGGGAGGGGCTTATTCAAACATGATGAGTTTGGAAGTCTAAGGGTGGGAGGCCGAGGAAAAAATATTTCAATAAAACGTAAGCTGTCAAAATCAAATAACCTCACTTTTGGGTTAAAGTCAGCCATGTTGGATGACGTGAAAAATCCGACTCTGTGATTGGTCGATGCATGGGTTTGGAAAAAAGGCATGCAAAAAAATAGAACATGCAGAATCAGCCAAAAACCCATGCAATCAGACGCTAGGGTCGGTAGTGACGTCATATCGCATGCCATATAACAAGAAAACCCTCCGTGTGAAGCGGCCTTTACAGACATGGTTTTTGTGTCATTTTATTACAAAATATGACAAAAAAATTGTGATGAGAAGAGGCTGTAGACTTTGAATTGGGTATAGGAGACCTTGAAGCCAAGGAATCTATATACTGTACATAATTCGCTAATATCCATCTGTCCCGCTCTATTTAAGCAACTTACTGTTGGAATTTTGAAATAAAATTTTATATGCATAAAGAGGACCTTCTAGGGATTACAGGAAAATTATTTTCATCCCGAAATTCCCATAACCCCCGGGGGGGGGGTCCACTTTTTGAGTTATTAATTCTTAAAGTTACAATTTCTCCCAAAGGAAATGTATAGAGAAATATTTATGTATTCTTTTCATTTGTGTATTCCATGAATGTAAACAAATCCTCAAGCAGGCACTGGATTGGAATGGAATAATAATAATTTTCTTTTCATAATTAAGAAGCCCTCGGGGCTTGCTGTAGGGGTTAGCGTGCCAACCTCGTATACAAAAGTCGCGGGTTCGGACGCCAGACAGTCCGATATTTTATTTAAGCCATTTGGATTCCAAATCTGGGGTTACAAGCACAGAACACAACTTTCGAGTTGTGTGCCGTGCGACTAGTCACACCAGATTTTTTTATTTATATACGGAACTTAGAAAAGACTTGATTAAAAATAAATTTATCAAATCACGATTCTTAAATTGCCTTGAAATAATCAAATAATGAATTTATAATTAAAAAAAAAAAGAAGAAGATTTTATTGCCCTGGATGAAGTTGAATGTTAATGATGTTTTGGTGAATTTTAAATAATGCTTGCCAAATAATCATTAGTGGGTGGAGGAATGCAGTCAAGGGAGGAGGAGGAGGAGGTGATTGCATTTAAATTTTAAAATAATTTCTGTGTGTCGCCAAATAAGCCTTCTAATAACTTCTATTCTATTTTTCCCAAAAGCTATTGATATAATCTTCCAACCGCACCTTCTTACTATGAGATCTCACAGTGGAGTCCCCCCCCCTACTCTCTTAGTTATTTTTACTTTCTCCTACCTCTCTATATATGTTAATTAATATATAAAGAAAGTATTGGATTCATGTCAAAAATTTGATGGATATACACGTTTTGAGGACCCTTGATCCAAAGAAGTGGTTTTCGAAACATGGTCTCTGTGTGTCTGTGAACAAAATATCTCAAGAACGGAAAGAGCTAAGAGGTTGAAATTTTATATTTAAGTTAGGCACCCCCTTGGGACGTGACACGAAGCTTTTGAACAAAATCGACCAAACAGTACTAGTACTTTACTTTTTCAATTTTTTCCTATTTTCTCAAAATTCACTTACAAGGGGAGTGCATAGCCTTGATAACACCGATTTGAACGAAAATTTTTTTATGTGTAGTACTTGATGAAAAACGAATTCTGTTAAAGCCAGAGAACGCGCTTCTCAACGGTTCGTCTAAAAAAAAATGTTAAAGATTTTGCCTGCATGCCTTAAGCCGTTACTAACAATAACATTTACAAATGTCGCGATGGCTAGACCGGTAGGGCGCATTCTTTGTAAACAAAAAATCCCGAGTTCGAATCTCTTCTTGTGCAACTATTTTTTTTTTTTTTTTTTTTTTTTGAGTAATTTATTTATTTATTTTTTTTTTTTTGTTTCAGAATATTTTTTAATATTAATAAATAAATAAAAAGTTTTTTTTTAATTATTGGCATTTAATTTTCAACATGTTCCATATATTTAAAGAAAATTCGAATGCTTTCTGTCAAAAATATAATATAAGGAAATATTTAATAATAGGCCTATACTAGAAATATATTACTATTAATTGGACACATAAATAAATTTGTTTTAAACAGTTGGGTCGTTCATTTTCCGAACTTTGACCATGTTACGACAATATTTTTTTATGTGTTCAATTAATAGTAATATATTTCTAGTATAATATTAAATATTTCCTTATATTTTTGACAGAAAGCATTTGAATTTTCTTTAAATATATGGAACATGTTGAAAATTAAATGCCAATAATTAAAAAAAACTTTATTTATTTATTAATATTAAAAAATAGTCTGAAACAAAATAAATAAATAAATAAATAAATTACACAAAAAAAAAAAAAAATAGTTGCACAAGAAGAGATTCGAACTCGGGATTTTTTGTTTACAAAGAATGCGCCCTACCGATCTAGCCATCGCGACATTTGTAAATGTTATTGTTAGTAACGGCTTAAGGCATGCAGGCAAAATCTTTAACATTTTTTTTTAGACGAACCGTTGAGAAGCGCGTTCTCTGGCTTTAACAGAATTCGTTTTTCATCAAGTACTACACATAAAAAAATTTTCGTTCAAATCGGTGTTATCAAGGCTATGCACTCCCCTTGTTAAACGATTTTGTTTAAAATTCATTAATCAATTATTTTTTAGATGCTCTTTAAAATGTATATTCTCATTTGGCCATTGAATTAGCCATTTATTAGCCGCTGGTTTTAAAGAAAAAAAAAAACGTAAAGATCGTTAAAAATCTCGACATCGAATTTTCGACATGAATCCAAACCTTTCTCTCTCTATATATTAACATCTATAAAGAAGAGAAAGTAAAATTAAAGTGGGCCTTAGGCTTGTCGAGCAGCTAGTTGTACATAAAATAGACAGACATATATAATTTGTCTTTTTATTATGAGAGAGAAATAATTAAATGGAGATATAAATTTATTTAAATAAAGTGAGAGCGTAGTCTATAAAAGTTAATTTTAATGTGACATTTAATTAAAATTTCGCTATTAAGAGAATTCAATATAAATAAATGGTTTGAAAGAAGGGGGGGGGAAGTGTCTAGGATGCTGAAATGAAGGGCTAGACGGACGCAAGATAGGGCCATGAATCAAATTTGGAGGGATGAAAAGGAATATTTTTTCCTTAATGTTTCTTTTGAAGGTCTAGAGAAGTGAAAAGTTAAAAATCTGGTGTGACTGGCGCACAGCACACAACTTTCTCTTACCTTCGGTAATCGAAAGTTGTGTACTGTGCTTGTCACACCAGATTTTTTGTGTCGACATGTATTTAGTTTCCGACAGTAGGGTACAATTGAATTCAAGATGTAAAATTTATAAGTATGGGAAAATATTTATATTTTGATACCATGGCAACCATTTCTCCTATCTTCCCTATGAAATACAAGAGTAAAGTGGTCTTCAGAAGATTTCAATCACAAAATGAGAATATACATTTTATAGAGAATCTAAAAAATAATTGATTTTTGAATTTAAAAAAAAATCGTTGGAGCAAATTTTGAGAAAATCGAAAAAAACTGAAAAAGTGAATCAGTAAAGTGCTAGTACTCTTTGGTCGATTTTGTTCAAAAGCTTCGTGTCACGTCCCATGGGGGGTGGCTAACTTAAATATAAAATTTCAACTTCCTAGCTCTTTTCGTTCTTGAGATATTTTGTTCACAGACACACACACAGACAGACACACAGACAGACAGACCATGTCGCGAAAACCACTTTTTTGGATTCAGGGGACCTCAAAACGTGAAGATCCATCAAAATCTCGACATCGAATTTTTGACATGAATCCAATACTTTCTCTCTATCTATATATTACATATATACATAGGTAAGAGAAAGTAAAAAACATTAACTTTTGGATCCAAGGGGGGATGTGGGGGAGGATTTTGACCCTTAAAATGCAAAAAAATCATTAAAAATGATCGATTTTTTCTGATTTTTCCCAATTTTTTCACTGATTTTTACATATTCCAGCTGACAGACCCACCTCACCCATTCTTAAACATCCCTCAACTAAAAAAAAATCTGGTGTGACTGGCGCACAGCACACAACTTTCTCTTACCTTGGGTAATCGAAAGTTGTGTTCTGTGCTTGTCACACCAGATTTTTTGTGTCGACATATATTTAGTTCCCGACATGACAGTACGGAACATATGAATTCAAGATGTAAAATTTATAAGTATGGGAAAATATTTATATTTTGTTACCATGGCAACCATTTCTCCTATCTTCCCTATGAAATACAAGAGTAAAGTGGTCTTCAGAAGATTTCAATCGCAAAATGAGAATATACATTTTATAGAGAATCTAAAAATAATTGATTTTTGAATTTAAAAAAATCGTTGGAGCAAATTTTGAGAAAATCGAAAAAAACTGAAAAAGTACATCAGTAAAGTACTAGTACACTTTGGCCGATTTTGATTAAAGCTTATTTTTCCGGTCCCGGGGGATGTTTAACTTAAATATAAAATTTCAGCCTCATAGCTCAATTCCTTCATGCTTAAAATTGAACACACACCCACACACACACACACACACACACACACACACCCACCCACCCACCCACAGACAGACCATGTCGCGAAAACCACTTTTTGGATTCAGGGGACCTCAAAACGTGAAGATCCATCAAAATCTCGACATCGAATTTTTGACATGAATCCAATACTTTCTCTCTATATATATATTACATATATACATAGGTAAGAGAAAGTAAAATATATAGGACAAAGTGGGTGGGGTGTGAGCGATTCCGAAGCCCTCGCAAAAAGAATTTTTTTTTCAAACATTGACAAGAAGTAATTTCTATCCGTTTAGATAAAATATGGCAATATTGAAGTACATAGAAGAAACCGTATATTTAACTTTAAATTTGTAATGATCAGCCCAAAAAAATGAAGGTTATAGCCCCATATTTGCCAATTTGACCAACTGAGCTGTGAATCTTCAATCTTCTTGCAAGGGCTTTGGAATTGCTCACACCCCACCCGCTTTGTCCTATATATTTTTACTTTCTCTTACCTATGTATATATGTAATATATATATAGAGAGAAAGTATTGGTTTCATGTCAAAAATTCGATGTCGAGATTTTGATGGATCTTCACGTTTTGAGGTCCCCTGAATCAAAAAAAGTGGTTTTCGCGACATGGTCTGTCTGTCTGTGTGTCTGTGTGTGTGTGTGTGTGTGTGTGTTCAATTTTAAGCATGAAGGAATTGAGCTAGGAGGCTGAAATTTTATATTTAAGTTAAACAGCCCCGGGACCGGAAAAATAAGCTTTTAATCAAAATCGGCCAAATAGTACTAGTACTTTACTGATGTACTTTTTCAGTTTTTTTCGATTTTCTCAAAATTCGCTCTAACGATTTTGATTAAAATTCAAAAATCAATTATTTTTTAGATGCTCTTTCAAATGTATATTCTCGTTTTGCCCTCAAAATTGTTTGAAGCACACTTTACTCTTGTGCTTCATAGGAAAGATAGGAGAAATGGTTGCCATGGTAACAAAATATACATATTTTCCCATACTTATAAATTTTACATCTGAATTCAAATATTCCCTACTGCCGGGAACTAAATCTATGTCGACACAAAAAATCTGGTGTGACAAGCACAGTACACAACTTTCGATTACCGAAGGTAAGAAAGTTGTGTGCTGTGCGCCAGTCACACCAGATTTTTTTTTTTAGTTGAGGGATGATCAGAAAAAATCGATCATTTTTAATGATTTTTTTGCATTTTAATGGACGAAATCCTCCCCCACATCCCCCCTTGGATCCAAATGTTAATGTTTTTTAACTTTTCACTTCTCTGAAGAAATGTTAAGGCTAAAATATTCCTTTTCATCCCTCCAAATTTAATTCATGGCCCTATAATTAACAATGAGTAGAATATAATTAACGAAAAGGGGTGGAAATAAGTAGGGGGCTGTCTTCGAAAACGGTACGTGGTGCGAGAAAACGGAGATAATATTTGGATTCAGGAGGTCATTTTACTTAAGAATCTGAAGGAATTTTCTCGGGGCCGGAAAAAAGTTTCATTTTGCCGCACAGTGTAATAGGTCAAGAAGAGTGAGGTGTTCCCAGGATGGGCGGCGAGTGGTGATGAAGATTTACATTGCATTATACATCGGCTATTGTAAATGAATGGTTTATGGACAGAGGTATTAACAACTCTATTACAACTGAAAACGATAGAATAAAACTGGTCGAAACGTTTTGTATTAAAGGATAGATAGAGAACAATAGAGGCTTCTTTCCCCTCCTTCTCAACGATTGATTTCAAACAGATTCCTATTAGTGAATAAACAAATAAAGTAACTCAATTAATACTTGGGTGATATTTACTCTTATTTAGTTAAATAAAAAAGAAATTCAATTTTCTAATTGCATAAAATTTATTGCAAAATAGAAATAGGCTAATATTTATCGAGTAGGCGCGTTACTTCAATCTCATCTGACTCCTTCAGGAGTTGGGCCAATTTCAAAGAATATTATTTTTTGTGAGTTGAGAGCTGAGAGATTTGAAGTCCCCTAAACTCACTTAAAAGGCCTAAATAATCATTATGAATAGAACTTTTGATAAAATAAATAAAATAACGCAACATGTAAAGAAAAAAACAAAAAAAAATCTGGTGTGGCTAACTGCACATCTATCGGTGATATGAAATGAAAATGATTATGGATTTAGTCACACCAGAAGTTTTAGTTAAAAAAAAAAAAAAAATCTATAACGATAATTTAAACCTTTTATTTTTTTGGAATGTCCATCGAACCCCATAAAAGTAATTTTCTGTTAATTATAATTAGATACTGTGTTTGTACATTTATTTTATGATTTTAAACATGTATTAAAGTAAAAGTACATGGTGTAACAATAGTTTTATGAAAAATAATAAGTGTGATTTGTGTATTAAGAACCGTTTTTTTTTTTTCTTCGACCCCAATCGACCCCCACTTTCGTTAAATAGACGCCTGGGGGTCTATATAGACCACTTTGGCGACCTCTGCACTAGAGCATAGAGGTCGGAGTTTCGCTTCGTGTTCCAAGTATTGTTTACGAGAGAATTAATTTAGAAAAATAGAGATACGACCTTAATGGGCGCAGATGCCGAAAAAGACAACAATAAATGCGATTTTTCAAGAAATTTTAAATTAATTTCTTTAACCTATGAATACATGTCAAAAATTCAATGTCGAGATTTTGATGGATATACACGTTTTGAGGTCCCCTGAATCCAAATCCTTTTCGCGACATGGTCTGTCTGTGAACAAAATATCTCAAAAACTAAAAGTTGAAATTTTATATATAAAGAATATTCAGGATATGGGCAAATTGGGTTATTTTATTAATATAAGTTAGAAAATGAATGAAAAGTCTAGAAAATGACTAAAGTATCAACAGGTTGTTCTTACTTTTTTAGTATAGAAAGATTAGGCACCCCCTTAATGGGTGAAAATAAGCTCTTGAACAAAATAGGCCAAAGAGTATTAAATAAAAAGTAAATCAGTACTTTACTGATCTACTTTTTTATTGTAGTATTTTTTTTGAAGCACACTTTACTCTTGTACTTCATAAAGATAGGAGAAATGGTTGCCATGGTACAAAAATATAAATATTTTCCTATACTCATAAATTTTGCATCTTGATTTCTAATATATCGGCGGAAACTAAATAAAATGTATGTCGACACAAAAAATCTGGTGTGATAAGTACAGAACACAACTTTCGATTACCGAAGGTACACTGAAAAAAAACCGACCTTGTAAAATTAAAGTGAAATCCTTTTAAAAATTTTCAACAAACCTTCCCATAAAATTAACAAATTTTCCTTTTATTTTTACAAGAAATCGCCTCAAGTTCTATTTGACAAAATCATACCGTAAAAATGAAAAAATTTCCTTTTATTTTTACAGGAAATTCCATCGAGTTCTAATTCAATAAGAAATCCTGTAAAATTGACAAGGTTTCATTTCATTTTTACAGTATAAACCTTTAAATTCTTATTTTCTAAGAAAAAGGCAACTCCCTCTCTACCTGCCTACGTACCCATTGCTTATTCTAACTCAAGCTCGTCATTCTGTCTTAGTAGACGGCATGACTAGCTTGAGTTAGAATAGGCGAATTTTCTCTTCCAGATATATTCTTTGAATATTTTTTGTGAAATCCGTGTTGATATCTTCTATCATATCATATACTTTTTTAATTTTGAAAAATATTTATACTTTTTTATTCATGGCACGTCTAACAAAATTTTCTCTGTGTCCTGTTTTTTATTTTAAATTTCGTAGATATTATGGCAAAAAAACCAAGGTACGTCTAAAAATATATTATGATTTTCTTTTAATATATTATTTATAATAAATTTTGTGCTTGACTTGCAGGACTTCAATGAAGACTATTTAAAATTATATCACATGCTAATCGAGTGGAATTTAGAAGATCTGTTTCATATATTAAAAGGTAAATATAATGTTATAAACAAAAAGTGAATTGTATCAAAATATTATATATTGTTTATACAAATTTTTATTTTTTTTTTTTTTTTTTTTTTTTTGTAAAAAACTTTAATATTCTTTTTTAGGCTGTCGGCCATTGACATGAGTGAAAAAAGGGTCCTTTCAAATAAAATTCCTTATTTCCAGTAGACAAAAGAAACGCATACAATAGAGACCCAAGGGGTTAATAGCTTCTGGCTCTCTTTACCAGTCTTACTTTACCTAGCCGACCAAGATGCGTCAACCAGTTAAAATAAAATATAAACAAATTTTTATTTTATTTTTTTTTTATTTGTCTCTTGGCATAATCAAATTTTGATGGAATTAAAAAACAAACTTTTTTTCAGAATTCATAATCGAAGATTCAGCATCTACAATTGAACAATTCATCATCTATGGTTCTGAAAATAACATTTCAATTGCTTTTTATATTTTAATATTGTTTCAAAAATATTAATTAATATTTATAAAATAACACATCTTGAAAATACATTTCAAAAGTATTTATTTATATAATTTTGGTGTACATTACGACTGAGTTGTAATTTTTTTGTATTTAACTCCTAGAATAAAAAAACATTTTTTATGTTATAATTTTGTAAATTTAATTTTTTTTTTCACATTATTTTCTTTATCCAAAGCATTCCTTTAAAATTATAAGAATTCCTGTCAAATTGTTTTTGACAAAAAATCATTTTAAATTGAATTTATTTCAATCTACCACAGCTGGTCGGAACACAGGAGGATTTGGGCGTGTTGATTAATTAAAAAAAATTTTTAATTATTTTTTTAATACTGGTACATGTTTAATTTTTATCAGGTCAAACGTATGCATTATCTTTTTACGTTTGACCTGAGAAAAATTTAACATGTATTTAAAAAATGATTAAAAATTTATTTTAATTAATCAACACGCCAAAAACCTGTGTTCCGGCGAGTGTAGCTGTTGCAGATTGAAATAAATTCAAGGTAAAACCAGAATGAAATAAAAAATAATTTTAAAATTACAAGAAATTTAATAAATTTAGTTTTAATAAAATATCCTTTAAAAATTACGGGAAATCCTGTCAATTTCGTTTCAACAAAATTTCCTTTAAAATTTACAGGAAATACTGTCAATTTCGTTTCAACAAAATTTCCTTTAAAAATTACGGGAAATCCTGTCAATTTCGTTTCAACAATTTTTCCTTTAAAATTTACAGGAAATACTGTCAACTTCGTTTTAACAAAAATTCCTTTTAAATTTAAAGGAAAAATGGTCAGTTTTTTTCAACAGGAAAACCTTTTGAAATTATAAGATGCACCTTCAATTTCGTTTTAACAAGGTATCCCATTGAATTGACGAGAAACCTCATTGACGCATTTTCATTACGGTTTCGGAATGAATTGAAGGGATTTCCATTGAATTTACAAGGTTTTTTTTTTCAGTGTAAGAGAAAGTTGTGTGCTGTGCGACAGTCACACCAGATTGTTTTTTTTTTTTTCATTTCTAGTATGTATTTATTTCATAGTAAATCAAAAAAAGCATAACAGTGGCGTCATTTCAATTTTTTCTGTGGGGGGGGGGGCAAAACTTGTCCTCAAATGACGCAAATGGCACAAATAAAATGAAAAATACAACAATGCAAGATGACTGTGACTTGTGTACTTATTTGTTTTAACAAGTACACTGCCTATAGATCCTGATAAAGGAATGATTTTAGCGAAATATTCTAAGCGATCATTCAAGTATTAGAAAGGGAGAATAGCTATCACATTTTGCTGATGAAAAGGGGGATGATAACGAAAAAAAAGCCATGGGCAACCATAATCGTTGCTGTTAAGTGATACCAAGCGTGGTGACACTTCGGATAGGCAACCTCAACTAATCAACGTTGTGGAACGTCCACCGGTAGCGATTTAATAATTCAGTAGCCGAAAGGGCAAAAATAAAACAATTACCCCCTCTAAATGAATAGCAATGATGAATTAACAATTTAAATAAATAACTAGGTGATATGTTTCAAGTTTTTATAAACTTTTCAGTCACCTTCAGAAGTAGATAAGGTATAAAGTGCATTTATATTTCACCAAAAAAAATATCGAGAGTTGCCAAAGGATCATGAACCCTTTCTTATATGATTGTCCAGACGCCTTTACAAGTTAATCAAATCCTAATCCTAATTATTTTGATCTCTGTGCATTTATTTTAAACTTCCCAAATGCAATCCATACATAGGCCCAGAAATGCAATTATTTATAGTGATTGATCTAAACGCCTTAAAAAAAAGAAAAGAAGCCTCTGCTTATATAATACAAATTGTAATGAATATTCCAATGAAATTTAATAGCTAGCTAATATTTTTTTCGTATCGAGATTTATTTATAAAAACTTTGTTTTATTTTTTATCGAATCAATTTTATTTAATTTGACTTTGTCTTATATAATATTTGAAGAGCAACAAATGTTAAGAAAGAAGATCCTCAACGAGAAGTGGCTGTCCAAATAATCCTTGGATTAATCGTTCAGGAGGATGCAAATGGAAATCCAAATAAATAAATGGCATCATTTAATTAAAACCGAAACGTTTTCTTTTATTGAGATCTTTATTAAAGAAATTTTGCAAAATAATTGTTAGCGCAAAAAAAAAAATCTGGCGTGATAGTCGCACAGCACACAACTTTCTCTTACCTTCGGTAATCGAAAGTTGTGTTCTGTGCCTGTCACACTCAGATTTTTGTGTCAACATAAATTTAGTTTCCGACAGTACGGTAGGCTATATTAGAATTCCAGATGTAAAATAGGCCGGGGGCCTAACAGCGGAGAAGAGCAACAGTCACCACAATCGTTGCGGTTAAGTGAGGCAAAGCTCAACGAAAGCTCGGGATTGGTGACCCCGGGCAATCAGCGTGTGGTTTCCATAGATACTATGTATTTTCAATAAATAAATAAATTTATCACCCCTAAATGGGCCGAAAGCAGTGGCGTATTCAGGGGGGCCCAGGGGGGCCGGGCCCCCCCAAAGCCTTCTCAAAACCAAAAAATACCTATTGTTTTCACTAATGATTTTTTTTTTAAATAATTATTTTATTAACTCTCCTAAATTCTAAAATCTAACAAAAAACTTATAAATAATTGAAAAAATCTCTAATATTTACGAATTTTGTATTAAAATTATTTTTATTTCAAGAAAAAAAAAGTTCTTTTTTATTTGTTTTTTTTTTTTATAATTATTATATTATCTAAAAAAAATTTCTCCACTTTAAGTTTCTTAGAAAAGGGAGGGGGGGGGGGGGGTTCAAAAACTTTCGGGCCCCCCCCCCAAGCAGAAATCCTGGCTACGCTACTGGCCGAAAGGGTTTTTTTTTAACAAAACAAGATGTAAAATATATAAACATGGGAAAATGTTTATATTTTGTTACCATAGCAACTTTCTGAGGTCTGAAATACCATTTTTCAATTATTTACATCCTAGAGAAGCGTCATTTTAAACTTTATTAATAAATGCCTGAACCCCCAATAGATATATTTCATTACAACGGTTATCGTCAAAGTCTTAAATGGCCTGAGTTGCCGAAAAGACTGTATGAATGTGTGTGTGAATGTGAGTGTGAATGAGAAAAAAAGTGTTAATGTAAAAAAAAAAAAAAAAAAATTGTATTAATAAAATCGAGTGAGAGATTTGTGAACACCTGATAAGGGGGAATGATAGCCTAAAAGCACCCCTGGAATATTTTCTACCCATTAAAAAAAAACTCAATGAAAATCGGTACAGTAGTTTCGGAATCTATGCGAAGAAACCTGGTGATTAGTTGGTGACGTCACGACTTGTAACGCGACATGCTGATAGATGGGCGAAAAAATTTATGTCGATGTAATAAAAGTTTCACTTAAAAAAAAAAAAAATTAAATTTTATATTTTGAATAATAATAATATTTGCAATTGGAAGATTTTCGCTGGATAAGATGTATAGGAAAGAACTGGAGAATAAAAACCAGCAATTGATGGACCCTCTCACATCATCTTTAATTGGCAAATATTTCGACTGGCGTTACGCCTAGTCATCATCAGTGCAAACAAATGATTTGGTGGAGGGCCCGTGTCACACAATGGTTGAGGATTGTTTTAAAATTTCTCGGAGAAGCAGGGGTCAGACGCAAGTGCAAGCGAAGAAGGGCCCTCCACCAAATCATTTGTTTGCACTCATGATGGCTAGGCGTAATGCCAGTCGAAATATTTGCCAATTAAAGATGATGTGAGAGGGTCCATCAATTGCTGGTTTTTATTCTCCAGTTCTTTCCTATAATAATATTTGATAATTTATGTTCAAATGAATTAAATAAATCAATCAAGTCAATGGCTGTTCTTCTATAGACAGGAGAAGAAGCAGGTGCAGCCAAAATCTTCATTAATCATCATTCTCACTTAATAAGTACGACTCGCCAGGGCATATGATACATGTATTGCCCTATTGACCAATTCCGGGACTGAAGAAACGTCTCGTTTAATTGTATTAAATATCGGAGGCTTTTATTTTGGCTGCACCTGCTCCTTCTCCTGAATATAATAAATTTATTAGGCCTATATCAAATGAAATAGAAATCAAGATAAGTTTCAACTCTTTCAAGAAACAATCAAACACACATAAACGAGTAGATCTATTCTTGGACTCCTGAAGAGGTGTTATTTTCAAAGAAGACAAAACAATTTAAAAATTATCTCAGAGTATTTTGGCTTGGCAGACAAGTATGCGCAATTGGACTTGTTTCGGCTACAAAATGCCGTCATCAAAAGCCATGGAACTGCAATTACAATTTGTATATAACAAATAATTCAACATGACATAAGATCTTTCTCATTTTCACTTTTTGTGACAAAAACGAGATTAGAGATTCTCAAGATATATATATATATATACATAAATAAATAATTCAGTTTTACCCAGTGGCGTAGTGAGGTTAACTCGCGCCCGGGGCACAATACCTTTTTAGCCCCCCCTTTCGAAAATCATATAATATTATATGTAAAACATACAAAATAATTATATTACACTGGCACTAAATTTAGAATATTTTTTCCAGAAATCAATTATAATAAAAATAAAAATTATCCAGCAATTTTTTTTTTTTTTTTGAGGACCATTTGGCGCCCCTTGTGAGTAGCGCCCGGGGCATGATGACCCCCCTATAAATCGCCCAAAACATACGGAATTCGTTTTTATTAGTAAAAATATCTTCATTAATCTGAAAGATTATCGTTAATGGTTAAATTTGAAATCATTACAAATTCATATAAAAAAATCTGGTGTGACTGGCGCACAGCACACAACTTTCTCTTACCTTCGGTAATCGAAAGTTGTGTACTGTGCTGTCACCACCAGATTTTTTTGTGTCGACATGTATTTAGTTTCCGACAGTAGGGTACATTCGATTTTCAAGATGTAAAATTTATAAGTATGGCAAAATATTTATATTTTGTTACCATGGCAACCATTTCTCCTATCTTTTCTATGGAGTACAAGAGTAAAGTGGTCTTCAGAAGATTTCAATCACAAAATGAGAATATACATTTTAAAGAGCATCTAAAAAATAGTTGATATATGAATATTAAAAAAAATCGTTGGAGCAAATTTTGAGAAAATCGAAAAAAACTGAAAAAGTGCATCAGTAAAGTACTAGTACTCTTTGGTCGATTTTGGTCAAAAGCTTCGTGTCAGGTCCCATGGGGGTGCCTAACTTAAATATAAAATTTCAACTTCCTAGCTCTTTTCGTTCTTGAGATATTTTGTTCACAGACACACACACAGACAGACCATGTCGCGAAAACCACTTTTTTGGATTCAGGGGACCTCAAAACGTGAAGATCCATCAAAATCTCGACATCGAATTTTTGACATGAATCCAATACTTTCTCTCTCTATATATATTAACATATATATAGAGGTAAGAGAAAGTAAAAATATACAATATTTTATAACCTGATATAATATTGTATAATAGGCGTCAGGTAGCAATTACGATTATACTTTGTTCTTTAATTAATATTTAATCTCGTTTTTGTCACAAAAACCTGAAAAATGAGAAAGATCTTATGTCATGTTGAATTATTTGTTATATACAAATTGTAATTGCAGTTGATGGCTCTGATGACGGCATTTTGTAGCCGAAACAAGTCCAATTGCGCATACTTGTCAGCCAAGCCAAAATACTCTGAGATAATTTTTAAATTGTTTTGTCTTCTTTGAAAATAACAGCTCTTCAGGAGTCCAAGAATAGATCTACTCGTTTATGTGTGTTTGATTGTTAATTTACTGGACTAAACTAAAAATTTCGTTAAAATTCTTTCAAGAAAGTTTTCCTGTCTGTCTGTTATCATTGAGATTAGGAGTAGGAGCTTTTGTTTGGTCGTCAAAAATCTTTCTTCAAGTAATGTTTGTTTTTTTAAAAATCTGGTGTGACTGGCGCACAGCACACAACTTTCTCTTACCTTCGGTAATCGAAAGTTGTGTACTGTGCTTGTCACACCAGATTTTTTGTGTCGACATGTATTTAGTTTCCGACAGTAGGGTACAATTGAATTCAAGATGTAAAATTTATAAGTATGGGAAAATATTTATATTTTGTTACCATGGCAACCATTTCTCCTATCTTTTCTATGGAGTACAAGAGTAAAGTGGTCTTCAGAAGATTTCAATCACAAAATGAGAATATACATTTTATAGAGAATCTAAAAAATAATTGATTTTTGAATTTTAAAAAAAATCGTTGGAGCAAATTTAGAGAAAATCGAAAAAAACTGAAAAAGTGAATCAGTAAAGTACTAGTACTCTTTGGTCGATTTTGTTCAAAAGCTTCGTGTCACGTCCCATGGGGGTGCCTAACTTAAATATAAAATTTCAACTTCCTAGCTCTTTTCGTTCTTGAGATATTTTGTTCACAGACACACACACACACAGACAGACACACAGACACACAGACAGACAGACCATGTCGCGAAAACCACTTTTTTGGATTCAGGGGACCTCAAAACGTGAAGATCCATCAAAATCTCGACATCGAATTTTTGACATGAATCCAATACTTTCTCTCTCTATATATTAACATATATATAGAGGTACGAGAAAGTAAAAAGGGATATTATTTATTGTCCTTATAAAACAAAAATTTCGACATTTCCAGTTTCACCTCCACAAGATTAATGTTAATCATTAAATTTTATCAGTATCGTTCTCTAGTGGTCATATGTCATCTCAGGTTGAATGGCCCCGAAGGCAAGCAAAGATCTTCCCAGGTATGAATTAGTAAAGGGACCTATTGAAAAAGATTATGAGATATCAATATAATTATGTGAAGAAGAGGACGAGGAGAGAGAGAGAGAGGTGGTAAGAGAGAAAGAGGGGACCAACCGATCAGGAGAGAACAAAAAAGAAAAAAAAAACATCGCTTGAGGTATATAAACACGCCAGGGTTTGACATCACCGATCACTCTCTATCACAACAACTAATGATGACTTCGGTAAGAAAGAATACGTAATAGCGTAGAAAACACTCACCCTTGCGAGGAGAGCAGATGATTGATGATGATTGCTTTTCTTTTGCATTTCATTAGATGTGTTATCTTGTTCTTGTGGCGTTCATTACCCTTGTGTCGGCGAAACCTCAACAGCCGCCGCTACAGCAGCAACAAACGCCAACACCGATTCCAATTCTGCGTTCAAATCAAGAAACAGACTTCAATGGCGGATATTCTTTCAGGTAACTTGAAGAATCTAAAAAAATTAATAATTTTTATCTTTCAGAGAATTCAGAAATTTAAATGCAAGCCTCTTCTTTTAACTCTAAATCGTTCAAACTTAGAGAAAAAGAGGTTAAATAGTTCTTATACATATATATATATATATATATATATTCTACATCCTCTATTGTTCGTAACCTTAAGGAATTGACATTTGTTTTTTTTAACATTAGAAAACATCAAAGGGTGTTTAAGAAATACATTTTAAAAAAAATTGAATTTTTGCTAATCTCTCTATAATAATATTTAATTATTTAACAACAATTGAATTTAATCAATTTATTATTAAATTTAAAATATCAAATGAAATAGAAATCGAAATAAAAAAAAAAAAAAATGTATATATACCTAGATAATCTATATTTTTCGACGCTCAAGAAAGTTGGTTAATTTTAATAATTATAGCCGATTATTAGAACGTTGTTTTTGATTAAATTGATAAAAAGGATTACTTGGGATTGGTGAGAATTTATTAGTCTTTATCTTTTTCTATAATATTTATCTTCATTTTTACTTTTAGATTGTTTAAATTAATTGTTTGATAGAAAATAATATCATCAAGAATGCTCATTAATCGGTAATTTAGCCACGATGTTTCTCCTAATGTTGATAATTTTGCTCGTTATGGTGGTCAACAAACTGAAGTTAGCTGTCAAATGACGACAATAAAACAATCAAAGTTAACAATGCCATTTAAATAGCTTTATTGAAAATATTAATTGACTTGGTTTTAAAATAATTCAACTCAATTTTCTAGATGGAAATTAAAATTTCATTCAATCTAATAAAATGGAAAAAATTAAACATTTTATTAATCAAAAACAGATTGCCTGGACCCTTAATACATATATTTGCAAATAACCGGTATCGTAAAAAGTCTTAAATTGACTAAGTTGCCGAAAAGACTGTGTGTATGTGAGTGTGAATGGGAAAAAAGTGTGAGTGTTAAAAAAAAAAATCAAAAACAGATAATTTTTGTAAATTAGCCCAAATCAAAAAAATACATCTCACTTGTCAGTCTTTTAAATTGATTCTCTTTAGAAGGACTAAATTTAAAAATTTTTTAAAAATTCAATAATAGATAACCGGGAAAAATAAAAATAATTGGTTATTATTATTATGGGACGAGCATTAAATCCACGACAATAGAATTTTGATATTAAAAAAAAAAAAAAAAATCTTGACATAAAAATGAAGCAGCCAGAGACATAAAAAAGAAATAAAAAGAAGAGTCATTCTATTTGACCTTCAGAAGAAAACGTGTCTCTCTCAGAAAGGTAAAAATTAGAATATAAATCTTCTGATTATTTATTTTTTTACAACTCAGGTACTAAAAATTAGCTACACTTCAATAAAAACGGAAAAAGAAAAAAAATCATTAATTATTGATATACAGAGAACATTTTCCTAGCGATAAAAATGAGATTACAAAAGATAGAAATTATAAATTAAATTAATGACTTAACCTTAAAAAATAAATAGGCTTTTCTCACCATTTTCTGGCTTTCTTTCTTTTTAGGATCTTTAATAGAGTATAATTTCGATGAGAATTAGAACAAATCGTTTTATGTACATCCCTTATTTTTGTGTATAACCTGAACAAATCAAATGTTTTTTTTTTTTTTTTTTAAACATTCACACTTTTTTCTCATTCACACTCGCACTCACACAGTCTTTTCGGCAACTCAGGCCATATAAGACTTTTTACGATATCCGTTATTGATAAATATACATATATAGGGTCCAGGCATTCTTATTTAAGCCATTTGGTATCCAATTGGCTTAAATAAAATCATCGGACTGCCTGGGGTCCGAACCCGCGACGTTTGGTTATTTAAAAATTAAATTTTCTTAATTATTATTTTAATAATTAATTAAATTAATTTTTATAAATAAACTTTCATATTTAAATGAAATTTCTAACAATTGGGATATAACCTAAAAACAACATGTCGTCCCTGGGGGAGGGTCATATTTGTTTGTTTTTTATATAAATCGCCTGAAGGGGAAGAAGATGTTCCCTTCGAGAGGAAGGAATGTGAGAGAGATGAGTGACTCTAAGGTCCTTTCAGTCACGACCTTTGGCCATCGGACAGGATCATTTATTTATGTGTTTATTTATCATCCCGGAGCCAACCAAATAATTTTTTTTTTTTTTTTAATACAAGGTCGTATTTAAACCGCAAGGTTTTTTTTTTTTCGGTGACGATATCAAGTGGTTAAAAAATTACAAGTAAAAGGTTAGGTTTAATTAAATGATCTTTCCCACTGATTTTCTTTCTCTATTACGTCACCGATGTAGAGTTTCCCAGGAAATAAATAAACAAAAAAAGGTATTTGTCAATATTTATTGAAACTTTTGTTTTTTCTCTCTTCAATATATATAATTAGCCTACGAGATGGATTAAAAAAAAAAAGGAGATGATGACCCAAAGATAGATAAAATCTTCTTTTTTTTTCATTAATTAAATTCACTCTCCGTGACTTTCGTTTTCGCTAAACTTGTTTCCTTAAATGATTGCATTCAAGAAAGGTTTATATGACGTTTCGGTCATCTTCAGTCCATTCAAAAATGTATGTAACCTCTACTACTGACCCAGTATTTTTTTTTTAAATCATATAATAATTGATACAACTGTGACATTCGAGGAATTTTGTTGACACTCTTCAGCCTTGAGGATGGTCATAAATCTGACCGAAACGTCGTCTTGAAGTGACTAATAAACGAAATAAACATAGCTCTTTTCTTTATTCCATACTACTAAAAAAAAATTAATTTTTTTATTTTAACAATAGACGTTTCGGTCACCATTCGCAACCTTCCTCAAGACCTATAACAACAAATTGTCAAGTAGTGTATGTATAAAATTTATAGATCTGCTTTAAGTTTCAAGCATAGTAAACGATATATAAATATTGAAATGTATTTATAATAACAATTAAATGTCCTGAAGAAGGTCGTGTTTGACGACCGAGACGTCGATTGTTTCTCCTCGCTAATAAGGCCTTTCTTTTCCAAAAGGCTTAAATAAAATCATCGGACTGTCTGGGGTCCGAACCCGCGACTTTTGATATACGAGGTTAGCACGCTAACCCCTACACCCCTGGGATCAGCGCTACCCAAATAGCTTCAAATACTCGGACAACAAAATCATGGTTGAAATAAAAAATACCTTGCGTTGTCTTAAATGAATTAAATCATAATGTTTCAACTAGAGCTAACGGTTACCGAGTTTAAAATTAATTTTCCAGTCCCTATTTGAACATATAAAATTCCTATTAGTTGTGTAGAGACAGACGTACGGACGAACGAACATTTTGGGGGAAAAGAACTCTGCTCGTCGATGTTAACCATCCAAGGGAAGGAAGAGCGAAGAGACTATAAAAGGAGGAAACAAAGGGGTGAGGGGCTCATGGGCGTAACTAGGGAGCCTTTTGGGGGAGGGGTCCCCTAGTTACGCCCATGGAGGGGCTTGGAATTCAATAAAATCTTGTGATATTAAATATGCAAAGAGGATAAACGATTAAAAAGAGAAAAAACGCAACTCATCATTTACGTATTAATAATAAACAAGCTATAAGGAAGTCTTCTTGTAAAGAAAGAGCCAGCCAGCCAGCCACTTGCTTTTAATAAACCCTCAGCTTATTATCATCATTGATTGCCTCTGGTCATAACGGACAGTGACGTCACAACTTTGAATCAAATACTGAAAATTCAATGATAACGTTAATCGAGACAGATAGGCAACCTCCGCTTTACAAATAACATTTATGCCGTGAGAGACTTCTCCAGCTACTAGTCAACGTTTCGGAGTTCCTTCTTCAGGGCCTTATAATTAACAAAAGTAAACATAAGAATTATATTACATGATACAGGGGCGTATATAGAAATTTTTCGAAGGGGGGGCGAACTCATCTTTAATATCCCCCCCCCCCCCCCCATATACAAAAACATTTTTCTCTCTTCCGCGAAAACCATTTAACCTTTTTTCCCGCCCTGTGGGGGAAATTTTTCATAGGAAATCGGATTTTTCGCTTCAAGACTAAAGATTTGCCGCTATATGTCGATGCACAGCACACAACTTTCGATTACCGAAGGTAAGGTTGTTGTGTCGAGATCATGGGGGAGACAGCTCTATGGGAAGAATGTTCATTTATAAGTTGCCTTTAGTTATATGACACCTGGCTAGATGGCAATACTAGGCTAGTTCAAAATTTATCCGGTAGAGTTCGCTCCATTCGGAGTTTAATAACAAATACGTGGCTTAAAAATCAGGGTATAAATGAATTAACTTTTATAAACTAATTTTAATTATAAATTTTGTACAATTTATAAATGACCTTTTGTTAAAAAAAAATTTAATAGTACTACGTGCCATTCAAGTATCTAAAAAAAAGATTTGAAATATCTAAAGCAAAGTGTACGAGCGAGTTAAGTAGTCAGTATCAAAACATGTTTTTTTTTTTTTTTTTAAACATTCACACTTTTCTCATTCACACACACATTCACACAGTCTTTTCGGCAACTTAGGCCATATAAGACTTTGACGATAACCGTTGTAGAGAATATATCTATTGTGGGGTCAGGCATTTCTATTTAAGCCATCTGGTATCCAAATGGCTTAAATAAAATCATCGTACTGCCTGGGTCCGAACCCGCGACGTTTGGTATAGGAGGTAGGAGCGCTACCTACTACGCCACACCCGGGGGCATCAAAATATGTGAATTACATACAAGCCCGAGTTCAAATATTCCTGGGAGCAAGTTTTTTTCCCTGCTTACTTTTAGTTCCAAACGTATAGATGGCCCTAAACTTATAAACAATTTTTAACCTGGAGCTGTCCACTCTTGAAGGGTAAGAGAAAGTTGTGTGCTGTGCGCCAGTCACACCAGATTTTTTTGGATTCAGGGTACCTCAAAACGTGTATTGTATATCCGTCAAAATCTTGACATCGAATTTTTGACATGATCGCAATACTTTCTCGCTCTCTATATTAACATATTAATATAGGCAAGAGAAAGTAATAACTCGTAAAATTCTCTGTTTTGTTAATAAACGAAAAGTCGTTCGTGGTTATTTTGTTTTATTCAACAAATCAAACAAAATCCTGGAGGCAATGGATGCAAATTGAATATGAAATGTCAAACAAATTACACAAGAGTGTAATAATCAAAAGATGAATTGTATAATAGGTAGGCACTGTACTTGAATATAAACACAAACTTGAATATCAAATGCAGTTATGAAATTATTTATTCTAATCTCCATTTACGATTAAATTCATCTTTCAATTAATAAGAATACAAAATTTGTTCTGTTGTATTATTTAAATGATTGATTTTATATAAGAGAGAGATTTTATCACTTTCTATTTCAATTTCACCAATAAAGAGAGAAAAAAAATATGGTGTGAGTGACCGCACAGGACATGACGTCTCTTAAGGGGACTGGGGAGCGAAGGTGTTACGCATGTTTTTCCCGCTAAGATGGCGTTGTGGTGTGTCATAAAAAGTATGCCCAAATATCAAGTAATTCAAAAATTTGCCAAGAGATGTCAGAATGGTAGCTAATAATATTTAATGCATTTGGTTGATTTTTATTCATCTTTTAACAATAAATGTTATTATATATATTATGTATCTTTTATAAAAGCATAAAAATATATAAATATAGGCCAAAAGGGGATCAGCTGTTAGACTAGCCTGCCATCTATTGCAAGAATGCTGAACTAATTTGACAGTTGATTTTTAAATAAATCATCTAAGCTTATTTTAAACATTTCTTAATTAATATGTGATTAATAATAACAATAAATCCATTTTTAAATTTAAAAAAAATTAAAAATTATTGGGACAGATTGTTTTTTTGTATTTGCTTGATGACAAAAAATTAATGGGTAGTTTTGATAACTTACCTACCCCAGCATTAAAATAGCCTCCCTATGGGGAAATACATGGTGTGTGTCCTTCAGCATTAAAATAGCTGAAGGACACACACCATGTATTTCCCCATAGGGAGGCTATTTAAATGTTGGGGTAGGTAAGTTATCAAAACGACCCATTACGATAATTTTTTAATAAGTCATTAAAAAAATTATAGCTCTATGTCCCAATAATCTCTTTAATGAATTTAATTCATTTAAAAAAAAACCGCTTTGAAAAATTCCTTATAATAGTCTAGTTTTTTTTTAAAGTACGTTTAGACGTCGCTCCTGAACCCCCTTAACTTTGATAATCGAATTAATTTCCGATTGTTTACTAGGGTGGGTCGCTTAGCTACTTTTTTTCGGAGCGAAATGTAATACCCGGCAACAATTTTGGGATTTTTGGTCGAAATTTCAAAACTTTGAGGTTAAAATTTCCACAGAAGATATTGTCCGATTTATTTATATCCGTAATGTCCATCTGGCTGGACCACTTTTGCCGGGTATTACATTTCGCTCCGAAAAAAAGTGGCAAAACGACCCGCCCTATTGTGTAAACCCAAGAGATGTTTTACTCCCCCGATATAAATTTCCACGCTGCTGCGATAGGGTTGCAGCTAGGCTTTTCGGGACTATTTTAAAAAAAGAAGGACTTTTTTAATATTTCTTAATTACACTACTCGGCAAAATGAAATTTTTTTTTTCGAGCCCCGAGATAATTCCTTCAGATTCTTAAGTAAAATGACCTCCTGAATCCAAATATGATCTCCGTTTTCCCCCACCACGTACCGTTTTCGGGGGAGAGCCCCCTACTTATTTCCAACCCTTTTCGTTAATTATAGGCGATGAATTAAATTTGGAGGGATAAAAATGAATATTTTTTCCTTAATGTTTCTTTTGAAGGTCTAGAGAAGTGAAAAGTTAAAAAACATAAACATTTGGATCCAAGGGGGGGATGTGGGGGAGGATTTTGTCCCTTAAAATGCAAAAAAATTATTAAAAATGATCGATTTTGTCTGTATTTTTCGCCGCTTTCTACATATTCCAGCTAACAGACCCCCTTCATCCTTCCTTAAACATCACTCAATTGATTTTTGAATTTTAATCAAAATCGTCGGAGCGAATTTTGAAAAAAAACGAAAAAAAAAAAAAAAAAAAAAATCATCAGTAAAGTTCTTTTACTTTGTGGCCAATTTTGTTCAAAAGTTTCGTGTCACGTCCCAGAGGGGTGCCTAATTTTATAAGAAATAAGCCCCCGAGTTTGGTGTAGAAGTTAGCGTGCCTACCTCGTATACCAAACGTCGCGGGTTCGGACCCAGGCAGTCCGATGATTTTATTTAAGTCATTTGGATACCAAATGGCTTAAATAGAAATGCCTGAACCCACAATAGATATTTTCACTACAACGGTTATCGTCAAAGTCTTAAATGGCTTGAGTTGCCGAAAAGACTGTGTGAGTGTGAGTGTGAATGAGAAAAAAGTGTGAATGTTTTTTTATTTTATAAGAAATAAATAAAAATTTTAATTATCATGTGTAGGTAGACTATTTATCTCTCTGGCGCTTGATTGCTTCATTAGAATAAAAAAAATTTCAATTACAAATAAAAAAAAAAAAAAAAACTATTGTTTATAATGCATTCATTTTTTATGATGATGTTCTTTGTTTAAACAAAAATATTCTCATTCTCTTGAACATTGAATCATCTTCTGACTCCAAGGTGAGAATTTATTTGTCATCAATATTCATTAAATGTTTATTGAAAGAAGAGGAAAAAAAAATAAAAATGTTGAAATGACAGAACAAGTGGGGGGGGGGGACGTCTTCGTCTCTTGGATGAAAGACACAAAGTAGAGATTTGCTTGAAAAATAGGGAATTTGTTCATTAGTGCAAATTTGCTTGCATATTCTGGTTAAATCAAATCAAATTTATTTTAATTAGGGAAGCAAGGCTGGAAATACATTTAGGCCCGGGAAATATCGATGATCCTCCTCCCCTCATAGCCCACCTAACCTCACCTTTACCTAAAAAAAAAAAAAAAATATTAGTTTCCATATTTTGATTTTATCGCTTAATGAAAATTTACTTACTTTTGAAATTATGTTACTTTCAAAATTAATCTTGAAGACTTCTTTTTTTTTTGCACTTCACTTTATAAAATACTGTATATTATAAAAAAAAAAGAAAAATTCAATTTGCGGTTGTAAGAAATAGAATATAAAAACGCAGAAAAAATTGTCTTAACAAGGGTAGCCAACTCTTAAAGGGTAAATTAAAAGGTGCCTATAATTTGTATTTACTTACTGTGTATTTTAAAGGCTAGAGTCCAAAATTCGATGCGTAGACGCCAATAGACGACTCTCAAGGCAAAATGTTTCTTCATTTGTATTATTAATGTTTTTATTTAACCAAAATGAAAACAGGAACGTCATCTGAAAAATAAAAAATTTGAATTAGTTTTGTTCATTTTATTTTTATGTATAGGAAATTTACTTACTTATTTAATCGCGTAATACTTAATTCTTGAAGACTTCTTTTTCTTTAAAATAAAACAAAAACAAAATAATGCACTTCACGAACAATTCTTTTTAATATTCGCATCAAAAGAAATTTCAAAAAAGAATTGTGATTTATAATTCGAAAAACCGAAAGTCGGGTGTCGGAAGAAATCGAATCAGGGAGAAAGAACGAGATTCTTTGGATTACGAGTAAACGAGAGACCAGGGGGCTTCAAGAAAGAGATCCTACCTAGCCTAATTAGAAATACGAACGAAGTGTAATTGTACCCCGTCCCCACCATCAGATCGGCGGGGCCCTCGGGCCTGTCCCTGGCCTTAAGGGAATGCGTTATTTACATCCAGGCTATCCCTGGAAAAACGACATCCCTCCCTGACCCTCGTTTACCCATAAGACGTCTTTTCGCAAACACAAGAACACATGAGAACCTGGGCTTTGATTTTTCAATCAGATCTGACCGCATCTCCTTATGAATGGAACAAATCAACGAGAAATTCTTTCATTTTAGCTCTCTGCTTGGATCCTAAATACAAATTCAATCAAGACATCCTAACAAAACGAACTTGCTGAAGATTAGAGTAGGGGCCTGAAGCTAATAACAACAACAACAACGAATATCCAACAGAGGCCTCAAATGAAAGAATTCACGTTGGTTTTGGAGCCACAGGTTCAAACAAAATCCCTCTCGTTGGCTCGATGGCATGGTGCACCCTCCACCCCTCTAGATTTAAATCTTTAAACTACATTTAAGGTGTGAAAATAAATTTTCTAAATTATAAATATCGAAAAGTGAATACAATTAAATTTGTATTCGTTTAGCAATCACACCTTAAGCCCTGGGCATTAAGAAGATGATAATGAAATCCCGCGGCGGGAGAGGCTCTGTCTCTCTCTCTGTGTCAGCTGTAAGAAAGAACATCCTCAAGAGCTAATCTAATCTACCCCCTTCAATATTCTTGCACCATGCTTAATACCTTTGTTCTGTTGACCCTCAGGAATCTGTAACAAAAAAGAAAAAAAGGAAATTAAAATCATATTTTTGGATTTATGTGTAAATGTCTAGAGAATAAAATATTCACCTCCTGAGGGGTTGACGGTCGCTCGAAGCTCCTTGTCTGCCACTCGTAGAGCTGATGCATCGAAGCTCCCTTGCGCTCGTAGAGCTGATCCAGTTGATTGCACTAGTTGAACACTGAACACTGAACACTGAACACTGAACACAACCGCACTGGAGAAACACGAACCTGCAAAAGAGAAATTGTTTAAGAATCTATCCCTTAGAGGTCTAGCAATCTAGTGAAAATAATTTTCTATTAGGATTTTATGAATGAAGTTTAAAGGAGTAGAGTGGCCAGGAATCTATCTCCACGGGCCCTTCCCTGGGTATGACCCTGCCTATATTCGATATTAGACTGGGGCGTATACAAGGGGAGAATGCCGCCCCCTTCTCCTCCTCTATATATCGCCTGCTGAGAATGCTGAGTGGCGAAAGTCCGAAATTGAACAATTCGAGAAAAGGCGTAACGATGATTCGTAAGGCTTAACTCACTTTCGTTCACCAGGCGATATAAATGGGTATATGGTAAATTTCTATATTTTTGTTTGAGAAAGTGCGTCGCATAAATAAAAATAAAAGTAATAAAAAAAAAGGGAAATATATTAATATATAAGAATTGTTTTAATAAAACCTTTGAGAGGGCACGGGGCTCAAAAATATTTTTGTGTATGGTGTGACAAGCTGAGAACACAACTTTCGATTACCGAAGGTAAGAGAAAGTGTGTGCTGTGGGACCAGTCACACCACATTTTGTTTAAATAGTAATTATTAAAATAGCATTCCATTTTCTATCTTTTCGCGAAATATGAAGGGAGTAGACCCCCTTGTCTCCCCCCTGTCTACGCCCCTAAATGGCATCATTTTATTTCAAAAGAGTTTTAACAAAGAGGTGCTCAAGTTTTGATAATTCTCAATTTTCCCCTTTATTTATAGAGAGGCTGAATGAATCAAATTCAAATTACGTGTATAATACCTATTGTATATAAATAAGCTTTACAAAAACAGGGCACTCCAGCTAGTAAATATTTTTAAACCCGGGGGGAAGAGCTAAAGGCACCACATCGTTGAGGTTAATCTATGCCAAGCGGGGAGAAACCTCGGATGGGTGACCCTGGGCAGAACGTCCTCCGAGAGCCATCGGTACTAATTAATCTATATACTGTATATATTAAAACACTTGGAGAATGGATTAGCATCCGAAAAGGGGAATTAAAAAAAAAACCTTTCATATTTGATTTCTAAATGATGCCATTGTATTGAGGAAGGATATAAATGCCATTGTATGTTTTTAGAAAAAAGAAATTTGTGTATCTGTGCTGAGAAGACGGATGCATAAGGGCCAAAGACCTGGGATGATTAGTGTCATAGGCAACAAGGAAAACAAATAAATAAGAGTTTGGGGAAGATCTAATAGTATGAAGATGCTTGTTGAGGTTAGATTAGAAGGTTTTGGGCAAACTAGAGGCAGGTAGCTAATTGCCATCGGAGACAAAGGCAAGACCGAAGATAACTTCATTCATATCGTCGATGGAGAGAGAATTGTTTTGTTTCAAGTGGACTTTTAAAAAAAAATTTAGTTAACATAGATAGGCAAGATATTTCTAGTGAGCTAAGTGCACCGATTCTTGGCTTTTAAATAGATTGCAAACCCTAAAAAAGAAGTGTTGGTCTCAAGTCCACAGGAGAATGCATAAAAAGAAGTCCTATTATCTCTAATTACTTGACACAATGCAATTTTCCATCGACGATATGGATGTTGTCTATCTTGTTTGTGTTTCGGGCATTTGTTGCTATGATTGATTTTAGTTCGGTTTTTTTAGTTTTTAATTAAGAGTTTTTTTTATTTTTGTTAACCGATATGTACAGTGAGGGACAATATTAACTCCCACGCATGCATTTTCTACTTGTAATTATTTCACTGTTTTTATAAAA
>JAKCPI010002583.1:0-20987 GCA_023213315.1 Euborellia annulipes
TTATTATTTCAAAAGCAATAGTCAACTTTTTAAACTTTTTTTCCTCAGCTTTCATTGTTAAATGTCATGAATTTCAACAGAATTGTAGAATATTTTTGTCCTTATCAAATAGAAAATTAAAAAAAATAACACTTCCAATAGCAACGAGCACGCCACAATTAATGATTAGAAATATCCAAATAGGCGAGGAGGTCTCCAGGGGGGTGGTGACATCCCCCGAGGGTGATGACGTTTCATTCGTTTCTCTTAATTCTTCCATATCTCTCACAATGGTTGCCCTAAATCCGATCATTTCAAAATCATTTTTATTTCCAATCAACGTAGTCTCATCAGTAGTTGGCCTATAAATCTGTTCCAATGATCTTTCTTCGCTAATCTCTGTCGTTGTCGTGGTGGTCGAGAAATCACATTTAGGACGTCGAAAACACGAAAAGATTTCACCATTGGATAATTCACACGAAAATTCAACGTTGTTTTTAAGTTGATGAACAAAAATTATTTATTTCTTGACACGAACAATGAAATGGATTTCCGATTAATTCCAAATGTTGGAGACCCGCAGGGAAGTCATGCAAATTTGGAAATGCTTCCAAACGGTTAAACTAGAAACAAAAGAGAGAAAGAAAAAATTTTTAATAATATTTCTGTAGAGACCAAGATAATGGACAAGGATGCCAGAAATTTCGACGTTTCGGCAAAGCATCGTTCCCATCTTCGGGACGAAATAATTGCCAGTGTTAAATATTTTCGAGATTTATTTATTTGAATCAGATATTAATATCCAAAACACTTTAACTATCTAACAAAGCTGCGAGTGTTATTGGTCTAGGTTGAGGGTCCTGTGACCTGGTGCAATGGACAGTTATTTTGCCCGGGAAAGACTGGAGATCCTGGGTTCGATATCCGGGGGCCATGGGATGTTGGCCGCACCAATAAACAACACTCACAGTCTTGTTAAAAGGATTATTTTTTTTTTTTTTAACACTCACCATTTTTTTCCCATTCACACACATAGAAACAGTCTTTTCGGCAACTTAGGCCATATAAGACTTTAAACTAATACTGTAATAATGAATATATATATATATATATATATATATATATATATATATATATGCGAAGACAAGTTTTCTCGGGTTAAGTCGCGTGGGGTGCTGAGATTTACTCGACGTTTCGGCTCTCCCTTTTGGAGCCATTTTCAAGAGAGAAGGAAGTTAGGAGGTAATGGTGGAGGGGGTTGTTTACGGGGTCGCAGTCTTCCTGGTCCCCAGGTCAATTTGGTGGATGACTCAGAGGCGTGGATTGGTCTCTGAGAACTGAAGGAAGGTTGGGTGTGTGTAATTGTGTTCGGTTTAGGTTGACTACGGGGCCTCAATCTGCCTACTCCCCAAGTCGGTGTGTTGGTGGTGTGTTTGGTGGATGCCTCAGAGGTCTGGGTTTGTCTCTGAGGAATGGACAGTGGTTGGTTCTGTGTAATCGGGTTTGTGTTTGGTTTGGGTTGACTTTGGGGCCTCAAACACAAACCCGATTACACAGAACCAACCACTGTCCATTCCTCAGAGACAAACCCAGACCTCTGAGGCATCCACCAAACACACCACCAACACACCGACTTGGGGAGTAGGCAGATTGAGGCCCCGTAGTCAACCCACGAACGCAATTACACACACCCATTCCTTCAGTTCTCAGAGACCAATCCACGCCTCTGAGTCATCCACCAAATTGACCTGGGGACCAGGAAGACTGCGACCCCGTAAACAACCCCCCCTCCACCATTACCCCTAACTTCCTTCTCTCTTGAAAATGGCTCCAAAAGGAGAGCCGAAACGTCGAGTAAATCTCAGCACCCCACGCGACTTAACCCGAGAAAAACTGTCTTGCATACATCCGGTCGCGGAAACCTTCAAGAACATATATATATATATATATATATATATATATATATATATACCGGGTGTCCCAGGTGTCACGCACCCCATTGTTGGGATCGAAAGAGAAAAATATTCTGAGCCCAAAAATCCATGTTTGGAATTTTTTGATTAAGTAGTTAATTAGTAATTAATTAATAAAAGTGACCAATCAGGAGCGCGCTACAGAAGAATAGAAAATAAGTGGGATAGTAGTAGATAAATGACAGAGAAGCTTCACGTAAATTCTTTTGGTTAATTAATAAAATAATAATTATTATTATTGAAGTAAACGAAACGAAGTGTGCTGGGTCAACAGTATTAAGGTAATAGAGAAGAAAAAAAACCAGCGAATGCTTTCCACGTTAAAATAATTTATTCGCAGATATTTCGGTAAGCCTAACGCAAACCATCCTCAGTGCTTCAAATTATATGATTGTGGAGCGTTTAACAAACTCATAAAATGCTTGAGAAGCCATTCTATATATGGAGGGGACAAAATCGTATGAAGCAAGTCACTGAGAGAAAAATAGCATCTATATACATAAGACACAATCGAATTTTTGTATGCTTTAAGATAATTTCTCACAGTGACCCACCAGGCGCGTGTACTTTCTAATACTGGCAGGGTATTAGAAAGTACACGCATACAAAAATTCGATTGTGTCTTATGTATATAGATGCTATTTTTCTCTCAGTGACTTGCTTCATACGATTTTGTCCCCTCCATATATAGAATGGCTTCTCAAGCATTTTATGAGTTTGTTAAACGCTCCACAATCATATAATTTGAAGCACTGAGGATGGTTTGCGTTAGGCTTACCGAAATATCTGCGAATAAATTATTTTAACGTGGAAAGCACTCGCTGGTTTTTCTTTCTCCATAACCTTAATACTGTTGACCCAGCACACTTCGTTTCGTTTACTTCAATAATAATAATTATTATTTTTATTAATTAACCAAAAGAATTTACGTGAAGCTTCTCTGTCATTTATCTACTACTATCCCACTTATTTTCTATTCTTCTGTAGCGCGCTCCTGATTGGTCACTTTTTATTAATTAATTACTAATTAACTACTTAATCAAAAAATTCCAAACATGGATTTTTGGGCTCAGAATATTTTTCTCTTTCGATCCCAACAATGGGGTGCGTGACACCTGGGACACCCGGTATATATTGGGGGTCCAGGCATTGTTATTTAAGCCATTTGGTATTCAAATCGGACTTCCTGGGATCCGAACCCCCGACCCTTGGTATACAAGGCAGGCGCGCTAACAACTACGCCAAGCCCGGGGACCTATTTTATGTTTATTTGAGAAACCCCATAAGTCAACGAACTTTAAAATTTAATCAATGCACCAGCTGAGCTATTGGCTGAAAGGGCCACCTCTATTGCCTTCAGCTCCTCGGAGTAAATACTTAAGCCCTTATTCCTCTTGACTATTATTAGTAATCGCTAGTTATGTATACATCCATCTACACTGTGGCAATTATTTCGTCCTGAAGGTGCGAATGATGTGTTCCCGAAACCTCGAAATTTTTATTTCTACTGGCTGCCTTGCCCGTTGCAATCCTGATCAATATATTATATTTATTTTGAAACATTTCGAGAAGAAAATTTATTAATACCTGTAGATGCATATCGAAACTCTTCGGCCATCTGATATCTTTTGTGAATTGTGTTATTTGGCAATAAGAAAGATCAATAGAATTGAGAGTCTTTGGTAATTTCCATTTCGATATTGTCGTTAATTTGTTGTTATCTGTAAAAGATAGAGGAATGTATTTGTATACAATTTTCAATTAGCGTATTTGAAATTAAGCACAGATATGGACATGGATAGGGATTTTGAAATGGGGAAATAATTTGAATCTCTTAAAGGTTTTGGGAAATTAATTATCTATATATAATAGCCCGAAAAGATCAGACACAAACAAAAATGCTTTTGTCTGATAACACTAGTCGACAAGGTTTTCTTCACAAGAAATCTGATTAGTGAATCTATTGCATTTTTTTATACTGAATTCAGATATGTAGTTAGAATTTTTCCATCAGGCACAGTTTTAGAGAAATAGAGCAAAATAGATTTTAATGGAAAATGGGCTCTAAAACGGCTTTTATTTAGAATGTTCAAATTATTTTTATCGTGACACCCCGTCAAATTATGCAGATAGTTAGAATACATATAAATTTTAAGTTTCATTCCAATCGGAGGTCATTTAGACGTGCCACAAACGGTTTAAAGTTTAGAAAAATCGAAATTTTCAAGATTTTTTTGCTTTGGTCACCCCTAATACAATTTTAGATATCCCTGAATGCAAAAAAAACATATATGTACGATATTCTATAGTTCTTTGACTTTCTAAAAAACATTCATTCTTAAAAATCTGTTAATTATTAAGGAAATTATGAACAAAAACGTGAGCAAAGAAAAAACACAAGTACACTCACTGGTCGAAAAAAATGGACTTCAATTGAATTAAAAAGCGAACCCTATCCACGAGAAGCTAATGTATCCTCTTGGAGCATAGGTTCACGGGCACTAACTTTATTATATATTATTTAAAAAAAAATATTTCTAGAATCTCTTATCTTTCTTTATACTTGTAAAAGAAAAAGAAGTCCATTTTTTTCGACCAGTGAGTGTACTTGTGTTTTTTCTTTGCTGACATTTTTATTAATAATTTCGTTAATAATTAACAGATTTTTACGAATGAATGATTTTTAGAAAGCCAAAGAACTATAGAATATCGTACATATATGTTTTTTGCTTTCAGGGATATCTAAAATTGTATTAGGGGTGACCAAAGCAAAAAAATCTTGAAAATTTTGATTTTTCTAAACTTTAAGCCGTTTGCGGCACGTCTAAATGACCTCCGATTGGAATGAAACTTAAAATTTATATGTATTCTAGCTATCTGCATAATTTGACGGGGTGTCGGCGTTAAAAATAATTTGAACATTTTAAATAAAAGCCGTTTTAGAGCACATTTTCTATTAAAATCTATTTTGCTCTATTCCTCTAAAACTGTGTCTGATGGAAAACTTCTAACTACATATCTGAATTCAGAATGAACAAATGCACTAGATTCACTAATCAGATATCTTGTGAAAAAAACCTTGTCGACTAGTGTAATTAAACTAAAAATTATGGCTTCATAATACCTATAATTTGTAAATGTAAAATGCTGACTGCAAATGAACCAATTTATGTTTTGAAATATAGTACATACCGGGCTAAGCTCAGAATTTACTATTTCCTTCCAAAACCTTGGGGGGGGGGGGGGGGGGATCGCCCCTACCCTGACACCTCCACCCTCTTCAAATGGCTTCCCTGTTTATGGCTACCTTAGGACGGACAAGTTATCTATCGAATAGCTTGACAAACAATGAGTTTATTGCGACTTTTGAGTAACTTAGTGAATTTGGGCTTTTGTCCGGGTTTATTGAACAAATACTCCTATGTGCGTCCTCTAGCTTGGGATCGAACCCGGGATCTCCAGCCTATCCCTTTGATACGGATTCTAGACGAGAGAGAGAGAGAGAGAAAAAGAACTTACTAAGATTAAGCTGTTTAAGATTCTCTGCCCAGCTGAAAGTGTCTGGATAGAGAAATTCGATTTCATTATGACTGAGATCCAAATTTTCAAGTTTCGTGAGTCCTATGAAGGCGCGTCGATCGATTTCTTTAATTCTATTATGCTTAAAGGAGAGTTTCTCCAAAATGTGAGATCCTCGAAGAGCCAAACTACCTTCTATTGACGTTAGGAAATTATTGCTCATGTCCAGGTCAGTCAACTGGCGGAAAGAAACAAAACAAACTCGTATTTATTTTTTTTGATAATACAGTAGAACCTCGATAAGTTAAACCTCACTAAGTTCAAAACCTCCGTAAATTAAAAATTTTTTCAATTCCCTTCCCTTGACAGCGTAAAACCTCTATTAGTTAAAGAACAAAACCTCTGTAACTTAAACAAATATTTTGAGCATAGCCCTCGATAACTTAAAATAATATTTTGGTGACCTCTATAACTTAAAGTATTTCTATACATATCATCGAAAAAATAGTTGGTGTAGAAAATCAAAAATACATGAAGCAAAAAAAAATTACTGATTTTTTTGTAAATAAATAAATCTATTAATTTAATTTATATTTAACTAAACTATTCTAAATAAACAAATAGATCAAACGAAATTCCTTTTTCACTCACGTGCCCAAAGTCAATAAACCTCGGTACGTTAAAAATTATATTCAATAACCTCTCTAACTTCAACTCTCGATAAGTAAAAAACTCGATAACTCAAATTTCTAACCGTTTCCCTTGAACTTTAACTTATCGAGGTTCTACTGTAATTTTAAATTTTACCTTTGAAGAGAATAACTCCGGAATTTTGTCCATGTATGATTTAGAACAAGACCAAATTGTTTCTGAACAAGACTCGCATTGTTTCGGGCATTCCTCTAAGTGCAAGGACAAACATAACGCCAGTCCCTTGAAAAAAAAAAAAAAAAGTTAAATTAAAAAATATTTATACTAGGAAAAATCTGGTGTGACTTAACATACAACTTTCTGGTGTAACAACACAGCACACAACTTTCGATTACGGAAGCAAAGATTTTTTTGTGCTGAGATACCAGTATATTTAATTTCCCATAGCATCTTGCATTTTAAATATATACTGCTTGATTTTTCACAATTTTAATCTCATGTTTGGATATTTTATACACAATAAATAAATACAAAAACTCATAATAATTGGAAAAAAATTTTACTTTCTCTTACCTCTATATATGTTAATATATATAGAGAGAGAAAGTATTGGATTCATGTCAAAAATTCGATGTCGAGATTTTGATGGATCTTCACGTTTTGAGGTCCCCTGAATCCAAAAAAGTGGTTTTCGCGACATGGTCTGTCTGTCTGTCTGTCTGTGGGTGTGTGTGTGTATTCAATTTAAAGCATGCAGGAATTGAGCTACGAGGTTGAAATTTTATATTTAAATTAAACACCCCCAGAGACCGGAAAACTAAGCTTTTAATCGAAATCGGCCAAAGAGTACTAGTACTTTACTGATGTACTTTTTCAGTTTTTTTCGATTTTCTCAAAATTTGCTCCAACGATTTTTTTTTTTAATTCAAAAATCAATTATTTTTTAGATGCTCTTTAAAATGTATATTCTCATTTTGCCAATGAAATCTTCTGAAGATCACTTTACTCTTGTACTTCATAGAAAAGAGGAGAAATGGTTGCCATGGTATCAAAATATAAATATTATCCCATACTTATAAATTTTACATCTTGAATTCTAAATATATCGGCGGAAACTAAATTTATGTCGTCACGAAAAATCTGGTGTGACAAGCACAGAACACAACTTTCGATTACCGAAGGTAAGAGAAAGTTGTGTGCTGTGCGCCAGTCACACCAGATTTTTTCTAAAATATTATTTAAAATTTCCACTAAAATAAATGAATAATGAGTAGTGAGGATATTCAGGGCAGCCAAAAGCAATAAAGAAAAATATATTTATCTTTAGCTTTATTTGATACGTTTGTCGACGTTTCGGCCGATATTCCGGCCTTCATCAGGACAAAGTGCTGTTTGCCTCGAGCTCCTAGAGGCTCTTGGCAACTCCTGACAATGCGTTTGAGCGAACATTCGTCGGATGTCCTGACTTCTGGTTCAGTAGCAGTGGCGTATTCAGGGGGGGGGGCCCAGGGGGCCGGGCCCCCCCAAAGCCTTCTCCAAAACAAAAAAAAATACCTATTGTTTTTCCTAATGATTTTTTTTTTTTAAATAATTATTTTATTAACTCTCATAAATTCTAAAATCTAACAAAAAACCTATAAATAATTGAAAAAATCTCTAATATTTACGAATTTTGTATTAAAATTACTTTTTATTTCAAGAAAAAAAATTTTTTTTTTATTTGTTTTTTATTTATAATTATTATATTATCTAAAAAAAAAATTTCTCCACTTTAAGTTTCTTGGAGAAGGGGGGGGGGGTGTCATAAAACTTTTGGCCCCCCCGCCCCCCCCCCCAAGCAGAAATCCTGGCTACGCTACTGTTCAGTAGTGTCGACAAACGTCTACAAACGTATGAAATAAAGCTAAAGATAAATATATTTTTCTTTATTGCTTTTGGCTGCCTTGAATATCCTCTCTACTCATTATACATTCAACCACTCCTCCTGAAATAAATGAATAAGGCTTGCGTTCCTAATTTCACCCGATTGTTAAGGTTGTTATCTAGTTAACTACGACCTGGGTTCTTATTTAAACATATGATTAGCTTAACTAGAACTGAAAAAGACCCGAAAGTCTTAGCTAGTTAATTAGAAGCAAAATGGGTTAACCCCTGCCTGGTCTCGAACCAGGATCTCCTATCTTGATCTAATTTGTTTTCAACTTCAAAGGTAAAGTTCAATGTTTGTCTAACTAGTGTATTGATTTTTTTTTTTATCATTCATCCTTATCAAATAAATGCTTATCTGTTTTTCAAATAAAAATACATTTCTCATAGCAGAAGGAGAAAAAGATTTCGAAGAAAAAGAAAATCTGGTGTGACTGTCGCACAGCACACAACTTTCTCTTACCTTCGGTAATCGACAGTTGTGTTCTGTGCTTGTCACACCAGATTTTTTGTGTCGACATAAATTTAGTTTCCGCCGATATATTTAGAATTCAAGATGTAAAATTTATAAGTATGGGATAATATTTATATTTTGTTACCATGGCAACCATTTCTCATATCTTTCCTATGGAGTACAAGAGTAAAGTGATCTTCAGAAGATTTCAATGGCAAAATGAGAATATACATTTTAAAGAGAATCTAAAAAATAATTGATTTTTGAATTTTAATCAAAATCGTTCGAGCAAATTTTGAGAAAATCGAAAAAAACTGAAAAAGTACATCAGTAAAGTATTAGTACTCTTTGGCCGATTTTGATTAAAAGCTTCGTGTCGCGTCCCATGGGGGTGCCTAACGACCAGTTCTTTTCGTTCTTGAGATGTTTTGTTCACAGACAGACATACAGACACATACACGCAGGCATATACAGGGAGACCATGTTGCAAAAAACACTTTTATGCATTCAGAGGATTTCAAAACGTGTATGCCCATCAAAATCTCGACATCCAATTTGTGACATGATCGCACTACTTTCTCTCTATATATTACATCAAATTATTTGGACCCTGTTACGCATTAGAGTGTCAAGCGCCAGCTACCGAGTTTTGAGAAAATTAACATTAAGTTTTTTGTTTTCATTGGATTATATATAATTTTTTTTTGTCAATTGTGCAAGTAACATTAAATATAAATTTTTTTAGGACATATTTCATAAAAAATACCATTAATTATAGCATTTGAAACAATATTCCGTACTTAACTCAATTTTTAATTTTTTGGCGCGCTTGACACACTAATGCATAACAGGGTCCATTTAATTATTACATATCAATTGTCAAAAATAAAATAAATTTAAAGACTTACTTGCAAGAGGAAAAACGCTGAGTGCAAATACATCTTCTAATAATAATTTGTTTTAATCTTAATCTGTTTTAGAAGATAAAATGATAAATAAAACGCGGTGCTCAAAATCCCTCTAAAATCCGCATTATTAGTTGATTGATTTACACAAGTGAAGGAAATTTTTTGTTAATGCAAATTCATCTTCTAGGTAGGGATATCTATCTACTTGCTCTAGTGACATTTACCGACTGCGTTATCTTTCGGAAATATAAATATAGTTATTGCTCTTATCCGAGGCCTGCCCTATAGAGAGAGATAGTCAGTCTACTATCTATTGAGATTCCAAACAAAAAATAAAATGTTTATATTGCAAATACTCTTCTATATATTAGAATGCGACGGTGCCTCTTCCTTATTTAACATTATTGTTTTCTCCAATATATCTTCTATATGGACCCTGTTACGCATTAGGGTGTCAAGCGCCAGGTACCGAGATATGAGAAAATTAACATTAAAGTTTTTTGTTTTGATTGGATTATACAGGGTGTCCCAGGTGTTAAGCACCCCATTGTTGGAATCAAAAGAGAAAAATATTCTGAGCCCAAAAATCCATGTTTGGAATTTTTTGATTAAGTAGCAATTTTTAAATTTAAAAAAAAATCACAGGAATGAAACCGAGGCACGAGCCGGCTCTCACTTAATTTTTTTTTTTATTTTTCAATATTTAAGGAATTTTTGAATTATAAAAAAACACAGGAATGATAATAATAATAATAATTATTATTATTATTATTATTAAATTGAAAAATTAAAAGATTGAATTTTTAATCCTATAGGATTATATGGGAGTTCTCTAGGACTTATAAGTCTTTAATTGTTGTATTTCAAAAATTATTATTATTTCATTCATTAACCAAAACAATTCAGCTGAAACTTATCTGTCATTTATTTTGAGATTATTATTTTTGTACTTCAATAATTATTATTAATGCTGAGGCGCGATCTAGATGGACGTTTTGAGATATTCTCTCAATTATGCAATTAATAAATAAAGAATTATATATATTATGTGTTGGTCCATGAGGTAATTATGAAAAACATATAACCAAGTATTTATTAATTTAAATAAGCGAAAAATGTAGGTACCGCCGGGAGTTGCACCACGGATCTTGTCGATTTACGCTCAACATGCCCTACTGTTGGACCACAGTACGCACTCGCTTATTTAAATTATGATAGATCGCTAATTTCAGTCTACTAGAGAAACGCCGCTCAAATCAAGCGTTCAGATTTCTCCGTTACTGAGGCGCGATCTAGAGGGACGTTTTGAGAAATTAACTCAATTATGCAATTAATACCTTAATAGTACCTACATTTTTCGCTTATTTAAATTAATAAATACTTGGTTATATGTTTTTCATAATTACTTCATGGACCAACACATGATATATATAATTCTTTATTTATTAATTGCATAATTGAGAGAATATCTCAAAACGTCCATCTAGATCGCGCCTCAGCAACGGAGAAATCTGAACGCTTGATTTGAGCGGCGTTTCTCTAGTAGACTGATTATTATTAATATTTTAATAATTAACCAAAAGAATTTACGTGAAGCTTCTCTGTCATTTATCTACTACTATCCCACTTATTTTCTATTCTTCTGTAGCGCGCTCCTGATTGGTCACTTTTATTAATTAATTACTAATTAACTACTTAATCAAAAAATTCCAAACATGGATTTTTGGGCTCAGAATATTTTTCTCTTTCGATCCCAACAATGGGGTGCGTGACACCTGGGACACCCTGTATATAATTTTTTTCTCAATTGTGCAAGTAACATTAAATATAAATTTTTTTAGGACATGTTTCATAAAAAATACTATTAATTATAGCATTTGAAACAATATTCTGTGCTTAACTCAATTTTTTAATTTTTTTTTTTTGGCGCTTGACACACTAATGCGTAACAGGGTCCATATATACAGAGTTGGACAAAATAATATGAACAATATTATAGTGTTGATCTACCATTTGCTTGTAGAAATATTTACAGGTTATTTGGGAGCTCTCTAGGATGTCTATTTTAAATTTTCGAACTCGAGTTTCTATTTGTTTTATATTTCGAGAAACTTTATTTAACTTTGATCGGCCTATCTCGGTTAATATTGAGTTTACAAATTTGTCTTATCAACCAAATTTTAGCAAATTTAATGCTCTATAATTTTGTATAGTGCTCTGGTGCACAAATTATGCTTCGTTTACGAGATATAAAACAAAATAAAAACTGAAAAAACTCCTAAAATTTTTAGGTTTCCCCTCCCCCTTCCCTCAAGTTAGCAGTGGGTCTTTGAGGTCGAAAACTTTGGATAGACATCCTAGAATACCCCAAAATAACCTTTAAAGCAAATGGTGGCTCCACACATTATTAATAAATAAATATTCTCTACATGTCCGGTGCTCATATTATTGTCTATTCCCTGTATAATTGCAGAATATCCGTCCGTCCGTCTGTCTGACCAACTTTCCGTTGGAATTTTGAAACGAAATTTTATAGAAAAAGTAGTCTGGTCCGCAAATTCTCAAAAGGGGAAGCGCAAAAAATTCCAGAAACTCCAAAATTTGCCCATTGGAAAGCATTGAGTTTTATCCTGCCTAATGAAAAATTAAATTTTATTAATGGGGTTCAGGAGCGACGTCTAAACGTACTTTAAACAAAAACTAGACTATTATAAGGAATTTTTCAATGCGGTTTTTTATTTTAAAATGAATTAAATTCATATGAGATTATTGGGACATCGAGCTATAATTTTTTTAATGACTTATTAAAAAATTATCGAAATTAATTTTCGTATTATCAAGCAAATACAAAATAAAGGGTCGGACTAAGCCGAGCGCACAACTTTGCCCACCCACTACTCAAGAAAAAAATATTTGTCCCCCCCCCCCCCTAGAGCCCCCCTGATGGTCCGATGTTATACATATTATATATCATTTTACTCGGGAGGAAGTCTAGTTTCTGATTATATAAAAAAAAATTATAGGTTATGTAAGAAAAAATTTTTTGCCCCCCCTAGAGCCCCCCCCTAATGGTCCGATGTTATACATATTATATATCATTTTACTCGGGAGGAAGTCTAGTTTCTGAATATATAAAAAAAATTATAGGTTATGTAAGAAAAAAATTTTTGTCCCCCCTAGACCGATGGTCCGATGTTTACCAAAAGCTTTTCAGTTCTTGGCCTCTACCCCTAGTTTATGGGTGCAAAATTTCAAAACGATTGAATGAATAGTTTTTGAGATTTCGTTGACGAAATAAATTACCACAGACATACACACACACACACCCACACACAGACACACACACAGACACACCCACACACAGACACACACACAGACATCATTCCAAAAACTTCTTAAATGGATTCAGGGGACCTCAAAACGCATTTTGGCAGCTTCAGAAAAATTTCGATTTTTTTACGATTACATTAACTTTCCCTGCCAACCTACGGTTGATGGGCAAAGTTAAAAAAAAAACAATCTGTCCCAATAATCTTTAATTTTTTTTTAATTTAAAAATGAATTTATTGTTATTATTAGAGACCGGATTTTAAGCAAAATGCTTATTGCTCAATTTTATAAGCAACCATTTGATATTTAATTTCTATACGAATTAGGAAAAACTAAGTGTATTGAGATTGCATTTTTATGCTTTTTTTGCTTTTTTTGAGTTTTTATGCTTTTTTTCCCTTTCGTGCTTATTTGAACTTATTTTACGAATATTTATAATTTTTTTTTTTTTTTATTAAAAAACACACTTTTTTCCCATTCGCACACGCATACACCAGGGACGTATATAAGGAGGGGGAGGAGGGGGCCCGCCCCCCAAAAAAAAAAAAAATTTCCAAAAACCCCGCAGTGTGAAAAAATATAGCCCTGTAAAAAAAAAAAATTTTTCCGCAGGGTGAAAAAATTTGGTTCCGCAAAAACAAAATTTTTCGCAGGGCGGGGCGGAATAAATTTAGTTTATTTAAAAAAAAATTTGTATACTCCATTGGTATGAGTAAAAATTGCTTATAAGATGCTTTTTTTCAATTTTTATGCTTCTTTAACGACTTTTTATTCAAGTTTTTTTATGCTTTTTTAAGCACTTTTTTTCCATTTTTTATGCTTTTTTGTCCGGTCTCTAGTTATTATTAATCACTAGAGACCGGACAAAAAAGCATAAAAAAATGGAAAAAAGTGCTTAAAAAAGCATAAAAAACTTGAATAAAAAGTCGTTAAAGAAGCATATAAGTTGAAAAAAGCATCTAATAAGCAATTTTTACTCATACCAATGGCGTATACAAATTTTTTTTAAAGAAACTAAATTTATTCCGCCCCGCCCTGCGAAAAATTTTATTTTTGCGGAACCAAATTTTTTCACCCTGCGGAAAAAAATTTTTTTACAGGCCTATATTTTTTCACACTGCGGGGTTTTTGGAAAATTTTTGGGGGGGGGGCGACCTCCCCCCCCCTTATATACGTCCCTGGTGTATGCGTGTGTGAATGGGAAAAAAGTTTTTTAATAAAAAAAAAAAAATTATAAATATTCGTAAAATAAGTTCAAATAAGCACGAAAAGGAAAAAAAGCACGAAAACTCAAAAAAAGCAAAAAAAGCATAAAAAATGCAATCTCAATGCACTCAGTTTTTCCTAATTCGTATAGAAATTAAATATCTAATGGTTGCTTATAAAATTGAGCAATAAGCATTTTGCTTAAAATCCGGTCTCTATTAATCACATATGAATTAAGAAATTTTTAAAATAAGCTTAGATGATTTATTTAAAAACCAACTGTCAATTAGTTCAGCATTCTTGCAATAGATGGCAGGCTAGTCTAACAACCTATTTCTTTTTTAGCCTATATCTGGCCTATATTTATATATTTTTATGCTTTTATAAAAGATACATAATATATAATAACATTTATAAAGTATTTATTGTTAAAAAATCAATGAAAATCAACCAAATGCATTAAATATTATTAGCTACCATTCTGACATCTCTTGGCAAATTTTTGAATTACTTGATTTTTGGGCATATTTTTTATGACACGCTACGCCATCTTATCGGGAAAAACTTGCGTAAGCACTTCGTTCCCGAGCCCCCTTAACTTACTCTTCACAGGGCACCAACTTTGAGTTTTCGTTTAGGACACTTCCCACATCTTTTTTGCTTATCCGTAGAGGCGGCGGTGCTTGTAAAAATGTTCTTGAAGAAAAAGCCGCAAGAAAACAGTCATAAGAGAGTATTTTTTCTATATGAAACGTATTATCGTATTTTACATTAATTTTTATGAGACAAATTGTTTCGTATAACGAGTTTGATTCTGGAACGAATTATGTTCGTCTAGTCAGTAAATAAAATTGAGGATGATGGAAGGCAAAATAATTTCAACTCGTAATCACATCTAAAGGTACGATTTTGATGGTGGGCGGGGGTACTCTGTTCGCTTCAATGCATTTTCGAATTCAACCTGCTGCAATCATCGAGATCGTACCTCAAGAAGTTAAAAGGAGAGAGGAGGGGAGGGGGGGAATAAATCAAAGGAGAAAATAGGAATTTTTTTTTTAATATACAATTTTCTCAATTTATTTTTTCCAAAATCGTTTTATAATTTATATGGGTATAGCTAATGTGGCTGACATTGAAATGTTTTAACATAAATATCCTTTTATTTGAAATTCCCATAAAGATTTTTTTTTTTTTTTTTAGTCCACCTTAGCTCTAATTTTGTCTGTTTGATACACTTATATATATATATATATACGTATATATATATATTTTAAACCTATACAATACATAAGGACTATATTACAATTTGGAAATATTATCTATTTATTATTTGGGTCTGTTTATTTTTTTATTTTATAAGAATTTCACATCTTTTATAATAAATAACAAGGAATAAAATAATTTTATTTTTTTTAATTAATAAATAAAAAAAGAATAAATAAATTTAGTTCTTATTATTTTTTTATGAATAAAAAGGTGTTTATATGTGTGTGTGTCTGAGAATGTGTTTTTGTGAATGTGTTAGCGTTATTATTACATTTAGAAATATCACAATATAAAAAGTTGAACGGATAAGTATTATTTATTTATTTATTTATTTATTCGAGGCCACTACTCACTAGAGTGCCACCAAATGGTCATCAAAAATTTACAAGAAACATTTCTCACAGCATTTCTTTCATTTCCCGCGCCATATATTTTACAAAAATACAAAAATCTCAAATGAAAAAATAACAAAAAGATTTTTTGTTTTTTGTTTTGTTTTGTTCTCTACTATATAATAACAATAATAATAATAAATAAATTCAAATAATAAGAATAAATGAATTAACAAGTAATAAAGCTACAAATTTATTTAACAAAATTCATAACATGAGAAACGAGAATTATTTACAAACATTAATTAATTAACACATTGATCTTATGGACCTCTAATATATACAAGAAATGTTTATAAAAGAGTGGGGTAGACGACGACGACGTCACTCACTTAGATAGGCGTCGGCAGGATCGTGAAATCCTGCAACGCCGATTTGACCGTCTCGTACAAGGGCCTGTTGTTCTCATCGGGACAGTAGCCGTCAGCGTTGGTACAGAGCGTCTGCAATTTGCTTAGATAGCTGTCAAAATTGTCGTGCGTGATCCTCTCCCCGGGTCCAACCGCCTGGTGATGATGATGATGATGATGATGATGGTGATATAAGGGGGGGATAGGCGGGGGGAATGGCATCCCCATCACTGCCTGGAGGACCCCCAAGCCCACTGACCCCAGGTACTGCAATCCCGGGCCCAGAAGTTGCAGCGGCGCCGGGCAGTTGAGTAGATGATCCCCTCCTCTCCTCCTCCTCCTCCCCTCCTCCTCCTGGGATCCGCACATGCTCCAACAGGGTGATGACGTTGTTCCGGAGACTCTCGTAGTACCTCGTTCAAGTTGCTGTTGCGTTGCGCCATCACTTGCGTTTCCTAGTCATAGATACGAGTTCACGGCCTCCGTTCCACATTTACTCTCTTTTTTTTTTTTTAATTTACAAATAAAATTAACAAAAAAAAATTAAAAATAAAATATGAAGAATTTTTATGAAGATAATTTTGAAGATTTTTTTTTTATTTATATTTTTGATCAATCGAATAAGGAAGGTGTGCGTGCGTGCAAGGTGTGACTTGACTATCTGCGAGCTCGGTTTGAATCCCTTTGAAATGCACGCCAAGGTGAGGAACAAACACCAACAACACCACCAGCAACTGCACCACCAGCACCAACACCAGCACCGGGAGAATCACCACCAGCACCGTCTAGAAGTCCCCGGCGAGCGACAGGGCCTACCTTGTCGCCATGACGCAAGTGCGCCTCCATGGCCGTTATATCTGTGCGAAGACGCAGCATCTGACTCTCGACTCGGGCGTTCTCGCGCTGCAACTCGCTGATCTCGGCCTCCAGTGTAATGAGGTCTTCCCCACTCTGCCCGCCGCCAGGAACGTGAAGACCGCCTCCGGGTTCCAATCCTGCGGGAATTAAACATCATCTTATTTTTCTCAATTTCATATAAATATAATTCAAATTATAAAGCCTACTAGCTTCTTCGCCCCCCTGCTGCGGACCCTCGCCTTTTTTTAATTATATCCCTCTTATGACAACACATTAAAGACAATGAATATAAATTTTTCATAAATATTCATACACTCCCCCCCCACATATCTTAAAATAAATTATATATTCATCAAAAAATAAAAAATTTAATTATATAACAATTTGTATTATTTTTCAGTTGAGAGATTTAATTATTATAATTAATTGGCTTTAATTTTTCAAATTTTTTTTCTCAACTGGATTTTCAAAACTTTCCCCAAATGGGGATTTGAGACGAAGGTATTTTTCTTGTCAAGAAAATAATGAAAGAAAATATGTAAGCTATGTAAAAATAAAAGTTAATTTACACACAGACAGGTCTATTCTCTAAAAACAGACGTTAAAATTTAAAATAAACAAATAGGTGTTAAAAAGTAATGTGAAAACAATCAGCGTTAAAGAATGCTATTCAAAATCACTTCCCTGCCTCAAATAGCTATTCTGTAAACAAAAACTTTAAAGCCAAAGCGTTAACATTAACGTAAAAATTAATGTCATGTCTAGGGGGTGCTTTTAATATTTTAATGTCGTGTTTAAAATAAAAATGGCGTCCTTAACCTAAAAGTAAGGTTATGATTTTGATAGCTTTGAAATAAAAGCAACATGTTAACGTCGCTGTTAAAATTTTGTTTAGAGAATAGCATTTTTTTAACGCTAATTGTTTTTACATTACTTTTTAAACACCCATTTGTTTATTTTAAATTTTAACGTTTTAGAGAATTGACCTGAGATTGTTTCAAACTGAACTTTGAAAACGCGGATGGTTCGTGAACTCTATTTTATTTGAAACCTAAATAGCTGTTTTCTATTAGAAAGTTTTCGAAAAAAATCCCTTTTTCTAAAGGGTTAATAAAATAAAATAAACGCCTGCATCGCCGCAACCGGCATAACAGACCGTCATTATTAGAAGCTCGACTTTCTATTTCAGGCGTCCTTGATTAGAGCTGCCATCTGGCGGACGCGTTGTGAAATAACAAGCCAATGTCAACTCACAATTCCATTCCTTATTCATGCCCAATTAACAAGTGGCGTATGTAAAGTTTTCCAGTCCTACTTTCAGAAAAATTTCGAGAATAATCCTGTCCCCCATGCAAGTTAAATTTATCCGCTATAAATTCATTTTAATTCTTGCCAAAAAATTAACAAAGATTTTAAATACATATCAGGAGTGTTCAAACTAAAAAAAATATTTTTATAAAAATACACATTTTTTTTATCGACAGGTCACAAATAAAATAAATGATCCTTAAAAAGATTTACAAGTACAACTCGGACAGTGAATGAGCCCAAAAGTTATTGCTGATGTTTTCTCATTAGCTACTAAAAGGGGCCTAAAAGCCTCAGATACCGAAAAAAGCTTAATATTAAAAAAAAAATCAATGGAGTAATAACTTGAAAAAAAAAAAAACATATGCAAGGGCTTACATATTAAATGCAAATTCTCTAGAGCAGTGATTCAACTCAACTTGTTAAGAATAACAAAAAAAAAAAAAAAAAAAAAAAAGTAATGGCGAAATAAAATATTTTGATAAATAAGACATTTCAAAAAGGGATAAATCAAATTCACGTATTATTCAGAGATAATAAGTTAATGGGGGTCTGCCTGGCGAAGATGAATTTTAAATAAATGACGCTCGTTATTTGCGCGATATCAAATTTAATTGCCTTGCCTGAACATGCGCTACTAATAACGAACGTCACTTTATTTAAAATTATATATAGTGAATGTTGACTTAGGGATTCCCCAAAAATCTGGTGGGGTGTGCTGTCACATTTATAATCAAACATAGAAAAATATTTATATTTTAGCAACTATTTCTCCTAACTTTCCCATGAAGTTCAAGAATAAAGTGTGCTTTAAACAAATCTTTGAAAATATACATTTTAAAGAGCATCTAAAAAAATAATTTATTTATGAATTTTATTGAAAAATTAAAAAATAACTCAATAAGTAAGCCTACATCAGTAAAGTACTAGTACTCTAAGCTTCGTGTTACGCCCCAGGGGGTGCCTAACTTAAATATAAAATTTCAACCTCCAAGCTTTTTTCGTTCTTGAGATTTTTTCACCACATACAAAGACAGACAGACGATTTTGCTGGATCCACATTTAAGCAGCCCTCAAAACGTGTATTTCCTTAAAAATATCGACATCGGATTTGACTCTATGGGTGAGATAGGTGAGAGTAAATAATTTTAACTTGACTGAATCCTCGAGACTTCTTTTTTTCATTATCTCAACTAACATCTAATCAAAAAATGAGAATCGCTGATTTAGAGACGTGAATTAAAAACCAATGAATTGAAAAATAAAAAACTTCGTCCTTTTAACTCGGTGTTATGTTACCACGCCTCTTAAAAATAATCGCCTGACGCCTCCCTCCCCCTTCCATTTTATAAAATAAATAATACATGATTTTGAGATTGTGGCTGTGATGTGATTACAATGGAGAATTGGAGATATCAGCCAAATTGGGATTGTCCAGGTTAGGCCGAAACGTCTTATCCTGGGAGTTTTATTAACCTGGACAATCCCAATTTGGCTGAAATCTCCAATTCTCCATTGTAATAAATAATACAAACACAAACATTTTTATTTATAATAATACAAAACAAAAAAAAAAGAAATATATAGAGTTAGAAATCTAAATGTTTCTATCCTTTAAAAACCTGTGAAACCTCACACATACCATTTATCTTAAAAATGTTCATTTATAAATGTTTCACATAAAACCTACACCATTTTCCCTTCAAACTTGATAAAAATATTTTATTTATTTATTCTTATCATTTTATTTAAAAAATTTTAGCAATAATTTGGAAAATTGCTCACTGTGGCTAACAATCGCGCCTCCCTATGGAGGCGTGGAGTAGTGTAAGGGAGGGGAGGCGCGAATATTGGCCACCAGGACCAATTTTCCAAATGATTGCTAGTTTTAATATAAATAAGAATAAATAAAAAAAAAAAATATTTTTATATAAATTTATATTTGCTTTTTGAGGTTGTGGCTGGTGATGTGATTATAATGGAGGAATGGAGATATCAACCAAATTGGAATGATCCAGGTTCAATAAAACTCCCAGGATAAGACTTTTCGGCCTGAATTTATTTGGCCATCTTCAGTTATTGGGAATTATACACATAATGCAAGAGCACATGTGATCAAACCGGAATTTGTCAATAATAAAATTTTTTCGCTTCATACAAAATTATAAGGCTTCTGTGCCCAAGCTCAGAGATAAAAAAAAATGAGCTTGGGCACAGAAGCCATATAATTTGCAGTATGTGTATAATTCCCAATAACTGAAGATGGCCAAATAAATTCAGGCCGAAACGTCTTATCCTGGGAGTTTTATTGAACATGGATCATTCCAATTTGGCTGATATCTCCATTCCTCCATTTTTTTTTTTTTTTTTTTTTTAAGGTCCTTCTCGGCATCTAAGGCCATTTAGACCCCATCCCTATTTATTTAAAATGATTTGTAGTCAAATCAAATGAAATAAATTTTTCTCGCTTGGGACGGGAAGGGAACCCGGGACTCCGGTGCGAGAAGCTAATGTCTTCTCACTGAGTCACGGCTCCCGGGCCATTCCTCCATTATTAAATTTATATTTTTTAGCATTGAAAATTTTTGTTTTTGTATTATTTTAGGAGGGGAGGCGCCATGAGATTAAATATTTTTAAGGGAGGCGTGGTAACATAAAGAAAGTTTGGAAACCACTGCCTTACGCCGGCCATTCACGATCGCTCCATCCGTCCAAATGGAGCGATGTCATTCCAAAAACTGAACGTGGGCGGGGAAAAACAAATGAATATCGTGTAGTGAATGGATGACATCCATTTGGAGCGATCGTGAATGGCCGGCTTTAGACTAACCCGTGCCTCCCAACCGCTTGCTTACACTGGTTAATAC
>JAKCPI010002584.1:0-82148 GCA_023213315.1 Euborellia annulipes
AGATTATGTAATTTATTAATAATTGGTACGTTTTAGTTTAAATAGAATTACTTTAATTAATATAAATTGAGAAATACAACACGTTATTAGTAAACAAATATAAGAGTCAATATAAACATAGGGACTGTGTATTGGATGATCCATTGTTGAGCGAGTGTAAAAAATACTTCTTTCCAACACTCCCCCTCACGAGCATATTAGGACTCTTCTTCTAACAGTCCAATTTGACTTCTTAGATAAGAATGTCTAGGGCTTGGAACCGCTTTTGTTAAAAGATCAGCCTCCATCTCCTTTGACGGCAGGTACTTTATTAACACGTCTCCTCTTTTTATAGCGTCGCGGATGAAGTGTTCCTTTATATTGATGTGTTTCGACTTGCTGCTTATTATTGGATTTGCCGATAGTTTTATTGCCGCTTGGTTGTCGCTGTAGATTTGAATAAGTTTTTGATTGATTCCCATATCGGCTGCTAGCTGTTTTAAATGAATAGCTTCTTTTGCTGCCTCGGTGAGGGCCATATATTCAGCTTCGGCTGTGGACAAAGCAACTGTTTTTTGTTTTCTCGACTCCCAACTAATTAGTGTACCAGCGTATTTGAAACAAAATCCACTATAAGATCTTCTGTCTAAGGTGCAGGAACCCCAATCGGCATCAGTGAAGCCTATAATAGGTCGAGAAAGTTTTTTAAATATTAGACCAAGTTTAATCGTACCTTTTAAATATCGGAGGACCCGTTTAGCAGCTTGCCAGTGTTCAGGACCATAGCAATTATTAAATTGACTGAGATAGCTCAGTGTATGTGTTATGTCAGGTCTTGTTGCGACTGACAGATACATTAAGGATCCGATTAAATTTTGATAGGGTAAAGATGTTTCACATTTTGAACTCTTATTTAATTTAAGTTCCTTTTCCATTGGTGTATTAACTGGATTACAATTTTCCATATTAAATTTTTTCAATAAATTGTTTATATATTTTGTTTGTTTAGCGATTATAGATTTATTTTTCCTTGTGAACTCAATACCGAGACAATAACTTAACTGTCCGAGATCACGCATTTCAAATTTTTTCATTAACTTTTCTTTTAGTTCTTTTTCATTTGATTTATTTGCACTTGCAATTAAAATGTCATCTACGTACACTGCAATTACCGTTTGATCTCCCCCTTTCGATGATGCATATATGCAGGGATCGGCTTGAGAAGGTCTAAAACCAAGTTCTTTTAAGTGTAAATCTAATTTTACGAACCATTGACGACTAGCTTGTTTTAAGCCGTATAGAGCTTTTTGAAGTCGACATACTTTTTCTTCTCCTGAACTTCGTAAATCTTCCAGTACCTTTTTTGCTTTCTTGAATAGAGGAGTTTCTTCTGCTTCTTCCAGCATTATTTGTTGAATGAATTTTTCTAAGTGCTTTGGCTTGCTTATAAATATTTCTTCCTCTATGTCACCATTAAGAAATGCTGTAGTTACGTCTAATTGACATATTCTCAAATTTCTTTCTACTGCTATTCCTAGCAACAATCTGATTGACTTGAGTTTTGCTACAGGTGCAAAGGTTTCTTGGTAATCGAGCCCATATTGTTGTGAGAACCCTTTTGCAACTAGCCGAGCTTTCTTTCTTTCGAGCTGTCCATCAGATCTATATTTATTTTTCATGATCATTTTGCAACCAACAACATTTTTATCCTTTGGCCTATTTTCTATTCTCCATGTATCATTTTTTAAATGTGACTTGATTTCTTCCTTTATTGCACCATGCCATTCTTCAGGATATTCATCATTATTTTCATAATCAAAATCATTTATTCCACACATAGCTGATAATTCTGTCTCTTCATCAATTTCCATACTATAATCTAATCTCCATCTAGGTGGCTTTATTTGACTTCTTGGTCTTAAACTAATTCCATTTTCATTATTTTCATTTAAAATTTGATTTTCCTGATTATTTTCGTTTATTTCTTGATTTTCTTGATTATCTTCGTTTATTTCTTGATTTTCTATATTTTCATTTTCCTCTTGATTTTCTAAATTATTATCAAATTCATTTCTCGGTTCATCTTGGCTATTTAAATTTTCTGTAATTTCTTTATTTTCACTTATTTTTTGTAATTTTAAAATTTCTGGTTTGTATTCTTCACATTTTTCATTGTTTAATAATTCATAATTTTCATTTTTCTCATTTGAATTGTAGTACATTTGAGACAATATTTTCACGTCTCGAGATATTACTATTTTTCTAAATTGAGGTACCCAAATTCTGAAGGCTTTTGAAGTTTCTGAGTAACCAACAAATACTCCTTCTATAGCGCGATGAGAAAATTTTCCTTTTTGAGGATCTTTATTTAAAATAAATGCTTTTAAACCAAACATGTGAAGATGTCTTGCTGAAGGTTTTCTTCCAACCCATCTTTCAAATGGAGTTTCATTTATTTTCTTGGTTGGGCATCTATTTCTTAGGTAATTTGCCGTATGTATTGCTTCAGCCCATAAGTACATTGGCGCATTTGATTCTATCAATAAACATCTGGCCATGTCCAATAAAGTTCTGTTTTTTCTTTCTGCAAGGCCGTTTTGTTCTGGAGTCCTTGGAACGGAAAGTCTTCTTTGTATTCCAGAATTTTTTAAAAATTTATTAAATTCATTGTTGCAGTATTCAGTTCCATTATCGGTTTGGAGGAATTTTATTCTTTTGCAAGTAAAATTTTCTACTTCATTTTTGTAATCAATGAAAGCTTGTAATGCTTCATCTTTATGTTTTAAGAATGTTACTCTACCATACCTAGTGTTCTCATCAATAAAGGTAATAAAATATCTGGCTCCACCAGGTGTTTTGACTCTGAATGGACCACATATGTCGCTATGAATTATTTCAAGAGTTTCTACCTTTTTAGCATTTTCTCTTGTTTTGAAGGGTAATTTTGAGAATTTTCCTTTTATGCAGGTCTCGCATTCGCCCAATGTTTCATTTTCTTCAAATTCTAAGCCGTTTAATAAATTTTTATTTTTCAAAATTTTCAAATCCGTTTCATTCAGATGTCCAAGCTTTCGGTGCCATTGACTTATTATTGATTCTTTTAAAATATTTGCTGTTTCTTCTTTTGATTTTTTCTCTTCTACATAATAGAGTTCATTTTTCTTATTCGCTTTCATAATTATTTCTTTGTTTCCATCAAAAACTAAAGCTTCATTCTTTTTGAAGAGAACGTTGTATCCTTTTTCAGTGATTTTTCCAACTGATATAAGATTTTTATTCAATTCTGGAACAAATAATGTTTCAGTTAAATTTATTGTTTGTTCTTGTGGAATTTTTATTTTAACCTTTCCCTTTGCTTTTATTGGAATTGTTCTATCTTCAGCAGCTAGTTTCAGCTTTCCGAAGTTATCTTGATTTAAGTTTATAAATTTTTCTTTTTCAGAACACATATGAGAGGTGCTGCCGCTGTCCAAACACCATGTTGAGGATTTTTCCTGAGACAAGCTTGAAAAATGTCCTTCTTCATTCATTGATAAGCTTTCTTCAATGTTAAATGTTGACTCATTTGATTTGTTAGGATTTTTGAACCAACAGTTTTCAGTTTTGTGATTAGTTTTTCCACATTTCCGACAGCTATACAAGTTTTTTGTGTTTGTTTTATCGTGTTCATTTTTGTTCCAATAATGTTTTTTATAGTTAAAATGCTTTTTGTAATTTTTGCTATAAAAAGCGTCTTCTTCTGGTTTTTTAGTTATTTCATTTTTGTTTCTTGCATTTGACTCTTCAATTATTTTTATTTTTAATTCTTCTGGCTTTGGCAATGTATCCCTGGATTCAATAGCTACTCTAAAATTTTCATAAGAAGTAGGTAAGCTATATAACATCATTATACTTAGTAGATCTTCATTAATGTTTATGTCCATTGACTGGAGTTTATCTACCGTATCCATGAAGTGGTTCAAATGTTCTCTCACATCTTGTTCATCTTTCATTTTCTGAAGTATAAGATTTTTTAGTAATGTTGCCTTTCGAGCAGGGCCTTTACTTTGGAATGTATTTTTGAGAGTGTCCCAAACGTCTTTGGATGTAGAGCATTTTTTTATTTGTTTCAACTCACTTGGAGAGATTATGAGAACTAGTTCGGAACGAGCGTTCAAATCCAATTTTTCCCAAATTTTCTTTTCATCATCTTTTTCAGGAATTTTCTTTTCACCCGAAACGTATTCCCATAAACCATTTCTGATTAGAATCGCTTGGGCTTGGATGCTCCACGTATCATAATTGTTTTTATTTAGCGGTTCAATTCTTGTATTTGAAATTGATACAGCCATTTTTTATATATTTTATTTATTTTTTATTTTTTATATTTATACTCGATACGCTGGGAACTCAAAATATATTTTAGAATTTTTCTCATATATATATATATTATTAATTTAAATTCACGTACCTCGACAACTTTGATTATTCTGGGCCCATAACCTATTAGATTATGTAATTTATTAATAATTGGTACGTTTTAGTTTAAATAGAATTACTTTAATTAATTTAAATTGAGAAATACAACACGTTATTAGTAAACAAATATAAGAGTCAATATAAACATAGGGACTGTGTATTGGATGATCCATTGTTGAGCGAGTGTAAAAAATACTTCTTTCCAACATAAACTTAATAAAAGAGTTGTTATTTTACTGTGGTTTGTTAGCAAAAATCACAACTTATTGGCCAGAGAATGGAATGAATGGCCGAGGTTTCAAATAAGCCACAGTTAAATCCAAAAAGTTCTTTTATTAACGATAGCAACTACTCCCTCTGTCCCATAATACTTGATATGTTTTTTTTAAATTAATTTTTAGACAAAAAAGTTGATTTAATAATAAGCGGGCGCTGGATTGGAATATTTGATCTCACCACAAAAGCCCCCAGGCAGGGGCGTATATAGGAATTTTTTCGGGGAGGCCCGAACTCAAAATATCCAGTAATGTGGAACAATTTTCGGAATTTTTGACTTTTTATGAAAAAAATGAAATGTGATAAGCCGCAGCTACGAAACGAAAACTATCAAGTATTATGGGACAGAGAGAGTAATTGATTTTTGAATTTTAATCAAAATTGTTGGAGCGAATTTTGAGAAAATCGAAAAAAACTGAAAGAGTACATCAGTAACAGTACTAGTACTCTTTGGTCGATCTTGATCAAAAGCTTATTTTTACGCCTCGGGTGGGGTGCCTAAATTAAATATATTGTAAAATTTCAACCTCCTGACTCAATTCCTTCATGCTTTAAATTGAACACAGGCAGACAGACTGTGGTAGAGAAAACCACTTTTTGGATTCAGGGGACCTCAAAACGTGAAGATCCATCAAAATCTCGACATCCAATTTTTGACATGAATCCAATAATACTTTCTCTCTATAGGAAAGAGAAAGTAAAAATAATAAGGAAAAGGATAACAAAAAGGATAAAGGTTATCTATCTAATTGAACGATCGCCAACGAGTTCACGGACCATTCGTGTCCGGGGCGTAATAGAGAGTCAATCTCAAAAGTTTTATCGATGTGAAGGAAGGAAATTGCGATTCGTTGGCAACCGTTGAGGCATAGATAGTTAAATAATAAGAGCCAACTTTTTGTTAACTTGTTTATTCATATATTATAATTTTTTCCTCAGAAATTGTTAAATATTGCACCAGTGTTTATAAAAATGTAAACAAATTGGCTTTTGTCAGTAGGTATTTATTTATTTATTTGATTTTTTGCGAAGATTTTTTTTTTATTAAAGTAACCTGAGTTCCCCTAGATTTCCTCTCTAGAGTTGGCAGAGTACAAACAAGTAAATGGAAAAGCCGCACAGCGGACATAGATATATTAAATAAATTATGTCAATACAAAAACATTTCTAAATGGACTTCGTCCCTCCCTAAAACAATTGATTCTTTCTTTCATTTGAACGCTTCAAATCCTCAAATCGCTTCCAGATAAAATAAATATTTAAATTTGTTAACAACAATTTGGATGCTATGAGGGTTGGGAGACTTGGTCCATGATTTGTGACTCGAAGCATCAACAAGTATCCCTGTTACGGACATGTGACATTCGCAAATTCAATCTTGCCAAAGAGCAACATTCAATTTGCGTTCCAAAAGAAGTTATTTCAAAGGGGACGACGGAATTCTTTTTTTTTTTTTTAATTTAAATATACCATTAGCAAAATTCTTATTTTTAATTGATTGTTTTATTGTCTGAGGGTTTGTCTCAAAGCAAGAAAAAAACTTGCAAGACATTATTTATTTAATTATATGACCAGCATATTCATTTATATTTGGGAAGCCCGAAACTTTATTCTTTTGAAAAGTTTTGTTCCGCAACAAGTTTTATTTAACATTATTAATAAATGCGTACAAGATTATCCAAAAGTTGGGATTAACGAAAACAAAGTCAGCCTTAAATAGGAAAATTAAAAAGAACCCAACCCTAATTAAAAGAGGATTTACTTTTAGACAATCTTATAGAGCAGTTAATTTTAAAAAATGCTTCTTTTGATATTTTTATCATAAATATGCGCAGAAGCCTTTTTTTTTCTTACATTTAAGGGAATGTAAATAGATTAGAGATCAAGGCATTAGGAATATTTTATATTTTTTTTTTAATTTTTTTTTTTTTTTTAAGAAAACCCACAAACACACATCCATATATTAAAGGCTTAATTAAATAAGGAGGAGTTAGTGTGATTTGTGATTGGGTTAGACTAGAAAATTCAATGACGTCTCAACATCACATTAATGAATCGGGAAGTTTGAATGCCTTTTCTTATGAGCTGCGAGAACTTTTGCGGTTGTAGGGCTCCAAGTAGGCTGAAGGCGCCCAACCCTCACTTTGTGTCGCTGCAAAAACAACAGCCAACAAACATTTAGTACAACAACAACAACAAACGTGTGTTATTTCTTCCTTTAGATTAGTTTAATTATTGTAAATACGCGTTCTGGTATGTTAACTCTTGAAGCTGGAATTTTATTTGCTTTATTCTATTTTAGTTTTTTTGCTGGGAGAAACCTGCATCTTGTCTTGTCTTGTTCACTTATTTTATGTTATTTTTTTGTTTACTCCTATATACTGTATATATTGAATGGCCGCGCGGAATCAGCGTGTTGAACGTCCCCCAGTAGCCATAGCTATAATCCACCAGCAGCCGAGAGGGGAAATTAAGACAAAATACTTTGAATTGTTTCGGCATCCACTCGGTTTGCTCGAGCCTAAGGGGAAGCTTCGATGTGCTGCTCATTCGCAAAATGTCTCTCTGCCGGTTTCTAGACGTAGTTTTAATTAAATTGGCCTCTAGCGAGCAAGATCCAGACTTGACCCAGCAAAAACAGTTATGAATTGGTTATAAAATTCTAAGCAACTCAAGAATATTATACATTATTTGAATCATAAATATGGCGTTTTTTTATATTTACAAACAACCGATTAATTTACTAATTTAAATCTAATAAATAAAATTATTTGATTGATTGAATTAAATCAATTCAGTAGAAGAATGGAATTCAAAAATCGCTTAGATGAATAAACTTTTTAGCTCAAATGTATATACACAATCACAATTAGGGGTCAACAAGAGGCAATAGTTTTTTCCTTTGTTTTGAGTCCTTTTTACTTTCTCTTACTCTATATATTATATATAGAGAGAGAAAGTATTGTTTTATATGGACCCTGTTACGCATTAGTGTGTCAAGCGCCACCTACCGAGTTTTGAGAAAATTAACATTCAAGTTTTTTGTTTACATTGGATTATATATAATTTTTTTTTGTCAATTGTGCAAGTAACATTAGAATATAAATTTTTTTAGGACATATTTCATAAAAAATACTATTAATTATAGCATTTGAAACAATATTCCGTGCTTAACTCAATTTTTAATTTTTTGGCGCTTGACCCACTATTGCATAACAGGGTCCATATAAGAAATTGATAAAAAAAATTTGTATAACATTTAAGAATTGAATAAAAAGAAAAGGACCAAGTTTCTTTATTTTTCCATGACATTTCGGAGACTAAACGTCCTCCTTCCTCAGGACATCAGCGATGACTTCTAGCTGTGTGGTCAGTGCTTTGGAAAAATTAAGAAACTTGACCCGAATTAAGTCAAATTCTTTTTTATTTTTTCTACTTTATTATGTTATAAAATTGGTTTGTGTTGCCGAGTTATCAAATGTAATAAATGTTTGTTATTTTTTGCGCGTATAAGACGGAGAAAAGAGAAATGATTGTTTGTTTACCTGGAATGTTGACGTACCACCAACCGGCACATCCGACTTTGAGCAATTCGACCCCATCTCCTTCGCGCATGGTCACCTCGCCTCTTCCAACTGCACAATAGTCGGCAAGAGCAAGCCAGCGAATTCCGCCACCAGTTATTGGCCCACCTCCGCCACCGACCTCACCCCCACCACCAGCCTAAAACTTTATATTCAAAATGAATATATTCCCCCTCCCTCCCGCCCTCCTTGCATGCAATTTACACGTATCTACATTATATTACAAATCTATGATAGTGACGATGATGATCAGGAGTCCCAAAAGGGGATTTGCTTAAACAAAGATCTATTTGGGTTGTAAAATTTCTATTATTTATATTCGATGGAAAAATAAGAAAATTAGGAGGGGGGGGAAAAAGGGAGTCTTTCTTATTGTGGAAATAATATCCAGTTGGCGAGACAGGCGATGGATGCTATAAATCAGAGCTTCCCTAAGGTTTTAGTTCCCTGCTCCAGGTATTAAATCAGAATTTTTCCGGGGAATCTCAAATAAAAGCATTCATTAATCAAATGACTAAAATAGGAATGTCTGTGGCTGTGAGATGTGTAGATGGATAATAATGGCTAGGAGCAGCGGGAGACGTTTCGGTTCTTTTTTATTTAAGAACCATCTTCAGTCCTTACTAGAAATATACATATAACATTAACTTTGCGAAGATAAGTTTTCTCGGGTTGAGTCGCGTGTGATGTTGAGATTTACTCGACGTTTCGGCTCTCCTTTTGGAGCCATTTTCAAGAGTATGGAATTAGGGGGGAATTGTTGGGGTGGTTTGCTTACGGGGTCGCAGTCTTGCTGGTCCTCAGGTCAATTTGGATGCCTCAGAGGCTTGGTTTGGTCTCTGAGAGCAGGAGGAAGGTTGAGTGTGTGTAATTGCGTTTGTGTTCGGTTTAGGTTGACTACGGGGCCTCAGTCTGCCTCCCCAAGTCGATGTGTTATTGGTTTGGTTAGTGGATGTGTTAGGAGAATGGGTTTGTTTCTGAGATTTAGATTGTGGGTGTGTGTGTGTGTGATCGTGTCTGTGTTTAATTTAGGTTGACTTTGGGGCCTCAATCTGCCTACTCCCCAGTCGATGTATTGCCGGATGTTTCCGAGACTTGTGTTTGTCTTTGAGATGTGTTGGGTTGTGTGGTGGCGGTTTGCGTGTTGATGGTCGAAGTGATTTGTGTTTTGGTTTTTCTTACTGCTATGGCGCTCGAGGTCTTGACTGCTTGACGGCTAGCTGACGACTGAACCCTCTCGGTTGGGTTTGCTGCTTTTATACCTGAGTTGGTGGAGGTACTAATGGTTTTTATAATGTATATTTCTAGTGAGGACTGAAGATGATTCTTAAATAAAAAGAATCGAAACGTCTCCGGTGATTAGAATCAGCATACAGACATGAGCGAAACTAGGAAATTTGGCTGGGGGGGGTGTGGAACCAGCCATCCTTTCGGGGGGGGTGGAAGGCCCATATTGACTCAATTTTTCTCGGGTCGGGGAGCTCTCTGAGGGGAGGGGACCCCCTAGTTACGCCCATGCATACAGAGTCTACTTATTGGCTGCTCCTGCCCATTATGCATTATGCATCTAAAATAGGAATATATTTATAAATCATTTCATTTTATTTGATGTGAGTAGGCCCCTCTCTACAGAGGTAGAGGTATCACTTCTTGTTCTTTAGTCCCATCCTGAGCGACAAAAATTTACCTTTGTAGTGGAAGTGGGCCTATGCGCTCCAAATAAATGAAATATTTCAAAAGTTGTATAATCTTTTACGGAGTCTTTGAGAGTTTCTCGATAATAAAAAGGAATTCCTATAAATGAATGAATGAATTGAAGTGGATATGAGAGAATAAATGGACAAATCAGGAGCCTCTTTCGTTATTCTAATGGATGAAACGATCAGGGTTTCTCTGAATAAAGAAATCATTTCTTCGAAGAATAATCGACGGGACCAGTACCAAAAAGATTATGTGTAGGATTTATTAAAAAAATATTTTAGAGAAAGAACATTTAAAAAAAAGATAAATTTTCTATATTTGCACAGAGAAACCCTGCAGGTAAATTATTTTATTTCTTTCTTTTATTATTTATTTTGAAAGGAATTTCGGGCAAAAGAAAACAATATATATATATATTTAAAAAAAATATATATCAAACAATTTAACAATATTCTTTTTTTTTAACAAACAACAAATAGATAAAAAATAAATAAATAAATTAAAGTTTTCAGTTGATCTTTTAGAGAAACTGAAAAACATGGAAAGAAATAAATAATGCGTGATGAGATGAGATGAGATGAGATTGTTTAAGAATCGAGCGGAAGGAGGGTGGCAATGCTACTGACCGCATAGCCCTCGAGCACAGCATCCTCGTCCTCGCTGATGCTATAATCGGAGGACCAGGCGCCTGCCTCGATCGATTCCTCCTCGGCGATGGCAGCTCCTGTTTCCGGAACGCTAGCTTGCCTGTGAGAGGTGTGTCCAAGAACGCCGTCTCCTTGGCTCTGGCATTCCCAAGAAGTTGTCTGTCGAAGGGGCCTGCAAAGCAAATAAACAACAAGCCAGTAGGGAAAATACAATAATTGCAAGACGAGAGAAGAGCATTTGAATAAATAAATACTTGTGAGGAGGTTTGCAATTCGAATACTGCCTGATCTTTTCCCCCTTAAGCTCGTTTAGTTGCTCGAGAAGGACGCGTTTTATATCACAAACCCAAGCTTCTTTCTCTGCTATATTTGAAGCTTGAATTGTGTGAACTTCTTGGCGTCCTTGAAGCCACACCTCGAATTTTCTTGGATCTCCTTTTACTGATTCCGTCAAACCAATTTGAGACATCTAAAATAAAATAAAAATAATGCGAATTTATTAGTACTGGTCGAAAAATTTAAAAACAATTTTGTTCGAATCTAAGCAGATTTCCAAATACAAACTAACAATTTGTAAATAAATATACCGTAGACCTGTCGTTAGCTAGGAGTCATTTTGAAGACAAATTTCATATATGCACTGAGGAGGCACTAGTTCTTGTTTATAGAGGATCGAAATATTTGAATTCCTTTTGATAATAAATTGAATTTTTTGACTTTCGCCACTCAATATTCTCAGCAGGCGATACGTAGGTGCAAAGATTTCTGGATTTCCAGTGAGCAAGCAGCTAATATGATTTCAATTATTAATGTCCCAGGGCCGACATTTTGGTCACATTTAGGACCATCATCAGAACCAAGCCATTGCCAACATATTGATCTTCCAGAGTACAAAGAATATATTTAGATGCATATGCATACTCTAATTTGTTTATTAGATCTATTGCATTAACAATGTCTAGCCCCGGGTTTGGGGTAGGAGGGGGGGTGCCTTCCCCCCCTACCCAACCCCGGGGGGTCGGGCCCGGGCAGTCCGGTGTTTTTTTTTTCCATTTTTTTGACACCAGGTTTTTTTAAAAAAAACACCCCCCACCACAAAATATATTTTATAACACCTCTTTTTTTTTATTTTTTTTTTACTCGGCCTTGGGGGAAGAAGAGGGTGTGGGGGGGGGGGGGGGGGGGGGGGGAAAAAAAAAAAAAGGGGGGATTTTTTTTAAAAAAAAAAAAAAAAAAAAAACAATGTCTTAAGCCAATCTAACCTTTGGAGGATCAATATGTTGACAATGGCTTGGCTCTGACGAGGGATATATTTGTGACCGAGACGTATATAATTGAAATCAGATTAGCTGCTTGCTCATTGGAAATCCAGAAACCTTTATACCGATAACATTAGATGTTAAAACATTATTTCATTTGGTACAGTGAGCGCCACAATTAAGTTCCCACCTGATAGCTAGTGCCTTAAGTATATGGTGAAATAATTTTAAATTTGAAAAGGTAAAATAAAATCAGATTCTACGTTTTTCGGTCATAAAATTATTTCCCTATATGCCATATACTTAAGGCTCTAGCTATCAGGTGGGGACTTAATTGTGCCGCTCACTGTACACACATGCTAATCCGCATAAGATTTTTTGGAGTGATAGCGCCGAGTAGCCCCGACAAAAATTCTGAGAGCTGCTAGGTATTTACCTTGAGATAACGTTTAAAATGATAGGTGGCTTTGTTATAAGACTCCTTGGAAGCACGTTTGCAAAAGAGCATGGCTTTTTGATAAAGAAATATATGCCTCTGCATCGGTTTGAGTCGGAGCTCTCGGAGACGATCCTTTTTGCTTTCCGTCCAAACAGAGAAGGAGCCTTGGCGCAAAAGCTCCCCTTGCTCTAAAAGTTCGCCCTTGAAAAGAAAATCAAATCAAATCTAAATTTGAAATCGTTCCTTAATATAATCATTATAAATATTAAAGTAAAATTGAAAAATTTCAAGTATAAACCAACTTTAGTTAGTAATTTATTTCTCTGGCAACGGATACAAGGTATCCTGTTTGCCCACGGTCCCGCGTAAGCGTGGAGTTGTGCACGAAGAAAAATACAAACGGAACATTATTCGGAATGCTAGGCTCAAAGGACTGCAGTACGACTCTGTATATACGCTGTGTATATAGACATACTGTAGAGTGTAGTCTACTTGTATTTTTCGATTTAGGCATAATAAAAACACTTTTTTTATACTTAAGTGTGTCTGTTACTTAACTTTGATACCAAAACAGGTAAAAATTAATGGTTTGACTTAATTTCAATAATAATTTTTAAAAAATCACTCATTTATTGCAGAAACCACCTAAGTGCAATTTTTTCAAAAATTAATTACTCAAAAACTTAAAGGAAAAAAAATAATTTTTTAAATAGATTATGCCAATAGCATGTTTTTGATTTGGTAAAAAAATATATGAAAAAGACTAGACCTATACTTAAGCTGCAAAACAGTTTTTTTTAGTTTTCCGAAAGTTGAAAAAAGCGCACTTAGGTGCTTTCTGAAATAAACGATTCATTTGTAAATTAAAGAAATATTTAATCAAAGCAAATTGTAACTAAGACACATGTTTTAAATACTGGAAGCATACAAAATAGAAATTATTTATATACCATCTAATGTATATAACAATATTCCAATTTAACAACTCTATATATATACTGTAAGATTTTTATATTTTAAATATAAAATATTTTATTTGTATTTTGTAACTAATATATTAATGTATGTCTTTCCAGCTCTAATGGGACTGATGATGGCATTAGTAGAAAGCCGAAACGTATCCAGAATTGAGAGTTTTTATTTAAAATAGAGGCTCCAAAATTGGCTGTCAACTCCTCTGTCCTGTATCAAAATATTATTAATATTTAAAACAAATACAAAAATGTAAAAACCGAAAATTTTTCATATTGTTATTCATTCTGGAGTGACATCTAAATGCTGGTCTGGTTGGCGATAAACTACAACTAATGAAATAATTAAAGTTTCTTACCCAGAATCCAGTAATAGCAACTTGATGCATGCTATCATTGACACTTTTGAGAACTACGAGCATCGAGTCGAGGGCTTCTTGTAATTGAGAGCACAATTTACGCTCATCACTGTAGCGTATCAGATCCTGAAAAACAATTCGATTTTCAATTAACAATCACAAAGGAATGAGGAGATTTGTATCAAGCCCCCAGGCTAATTTAAATAAAAAAGAAATCCTTACTTTAAGTAGAAGTTGGTATTTCGTTATTCGCTGGACCGGTTTGAGCAAATAGGCAGCTAGAGGCAGTTTGTGTCCTAATTTTAGTTGACAGGCTTGAAAGAAGAGATTCTTTTCTCCAATGGTCTCCCGGAGCTGTTCAGATCTTGCCATATTCTGACAATAGTACGTGTAGAGGCGATGGAATGAATCCCGCTGAAAGCAATTCACATTCAGGTTTCATTAAGATTCACAAGAGCAACATTTTTTTTTTTTTAATATGTTTCAGGTCTTTCTCAGCACCTAGGCCATAAAATTAAAGAATATATAATAAATTAATAGAACTAATAAGAAAAGATAGATTTTTAATACCCCAATTATGCTTAAAGCATTTTAATGTAATATGTCAAAAAGTCTTTTAAATTCTTGTTCGTCCTTGGGCACAGTGGTAGAGAACCCGCCTCTTGTGCTAGGAGTCTAAATAATATCTCGATAGAACAAGGACATGCGCCTTGAATTCTGATTTTAAAGAGAGATAGATTCAATTGTTTCATCTGTCAAAGTTCCTCAGCATGATTTCTTTTTCTTTTCATAATTATTTGTCAATCATATTTTTCAGTTCGTTATATAAAATTATATTTAACTAATGTGTGAGTATGTTTAGTCAAATCCGAATTGAGATATTTATCGAAAATTATTTAAATAAAATTATATACAAGGTCAAGACAACGCCAAAATCAAAAACATAGAAATTGAATGATGGGTGAGTAAAGTATTAAGGAACAATTTGTGAATTGCCTGCATTAAAAAATTGCAACTTGAAAAATAAGGACCACCCTAATATATTTATTATATAAGAGTTTGTTCAACAATGTATAAAATCCACTATGCCACTTTCATAAAGACTTTTCTCCATTTTCGAATAATATAATATATTTTGCATTTCTATTGATTGAGGTAATTGGATTATATTTATTTAATATTACTTGTATATGTATAATTATAGCTCTGAAGATGGTTCAAACACGGAACCGAAACGTCAGCTGTGTGAATTGAATAAATAAAAAAAGAAAAAACCCTTAGCTGAATTTCTTATTTTCTTCCCTCTTATCAAAATTAATAATTTTTTATTTGTGCCACTATTGCATTCAGCGGAATCTAGTCGCTAAAACTTTCATTTTTAGAGACAAATGGCCAGAAGGATGGTCTGCTCGAGCTTTAACAAGATTAGTGGGAAGAGGGAATAATTTTGGACTGGAAACAGCCACCAGAGAAAGAATAAAATAAAATTACCCTTTGAGTAAAACAAAGTGCAACCAGTTCTGTGTTTCCAATACAATTCTCCAGATCCTTAAGAAACAAATCGCCATGAAATGCCAAAAGATCTTCCAAATTGCCGAAGAGTACGTCCGCCTTCCCGACGAGGGCAGGTGGAATCAGACTTTGCATATTGGCTGAAAGCAGCTCTTGTTTATAGCCCTAAAGGAAAGAAAGAAAGAAATCAGTTGAATGAAGAAAGAAAAAGAAAAAGAAGAAAGACACAGACCTTGAGTATGGAGCCGAGCTCGTGGACGTAGACACGTTCGGTCTCAAGCAACTCGGTGAGGACATGTCCCCTTTTCGCCTTGGAGGCATCATCCTCCGGGGAGGATCCACTGGTGGCATCCAAACTCACCAGGGAATCGGGCCGAACGCGCTCTCCTCGATCTCCGCGATCTCTCGGAACAGGGATATCAATCTGAAAAATTATTTATTCAGGATAAATGGATTTGATAAAAGTTAGTAAAAAGAATAAAGAAACTTGGAAATTTCAACTCTCTTCATAAGACCAACTAGATGCATTATCCAGGATGCCCAATGCGCGGGGTCGTTTTTTGATGACAATATGGGCTAATGCTGAAGAGAATAAACTATCACTAAAATAAATTAATCTATAGATTATCAGCAGCGGGTTTTCACAAGTAAATACCGGTATTAAAAAAATGGATCCTCATTTTAACAGTCGTGCGGGGTCTGAGCAGCATTCCTTACAAGTTGACTGCTCGAAAGCAGAGGTGCAGCCGGGAGGTGCTTCTGTGAGCGGGGTTATTATGGATTTGTTTTTAAAGAACTCTCCTGGTTGAAGCCTTCAGGGATTTTATAGTTTAATGGCTAACAATATTTAAAATAAATGCAAACATTTAATTCATAATATAAGGCCATGAAAAGGCTTTTATTTTCTCCCTCTTCTGGAGGAGGTTTTAACCCCCCACCCTCACCACTGGATTCGAGAGTGCGTCAAAACTTGTGGAAGCTTTGGAAAATGATGCTCAGCAGCAACCTTATAGTGTATTTGAATCGTCTAGTTTCAAAGACGGCCGGCCACAAATCGTCTTTTTCCAAGTTCTCAAAATAATGTAATTTTTTTAATGTACTAGGCCTATTTCTTACAGCAAAGAAGATTTTGAATTTTTACTGAACGCTAGGCAGTACTTTCAAGGTAGCAAAATATCTAGTTGACGATGTTTTGAAACTGGACAAGATAGACTACCAAGGTGGTTACTTGGCGATTTAAGAGGGGATCGTCCTCATTAAGGATATTCAAAACACTTAATTTTTGGCAAAATTGGGTTTTATTATCTTAATATTTTTTAAATAGAGACTTAATTTGCCTTTAAACTCAGCGTTTAACTAGAGTTTTGGCTAATTGAGGGGCGAGTCTCGAAAAACCGTTAATAGCCGATTGAGAAGCTAGCAGTAGCGTATTCAGGTGGGGGCGAGGGGGGCGCTCGCCCCCCTCCCCTCCCCCAGGCACATCAAGCTTTTGGCGCCCTCGCGCATCCGCCTTTTCCCAAAATCTCTGGCTTTTTTTTTGAAATTTCATAATAAATTCATTTTATATCACAAATCCAAAGAAAAATTACAAAAAAGCCCAAACGAGATTCGAATACTAAAAAAAAAAAAAGTTCGAACGAAAAACGGCGCCCCAGTTGAGCTTCACCCCCTCCGCCCTCAAAGGCTAGTTACGCCGTTGGAAGCTAGTTACTTTAGGAGGCAAGAGATGCCCATAGGGAAACGAGCATTTAACCTCATTTCAATTGAAAGGTTCCAGGAAATTTATTAATCTTTAACACAATGATTACTAATTTAATTATCTACAGGATATAGACCGAATTTTTAAAAAATATCTTTTATTTAATGTGATTAATAAAAAAAAAAGAAAATTTTTTTGAAAATGACAAAAAGGGCTTTTCCTATAAGTTGAGAATATTTTAAATAGCTTTAATTAAAAAAAAAAAAAAAAAATTGTGGTGGATAGCTTCAAAATTGTGGCCGCAAAATCTCAAAATCAGAACAAAAAAAATAAGATAATAAAGCACAAATTTGCCAAAAATTAAGTGTTTCTTAATGAGGACCATCCCCTCTTGAATCGACAAGCCTCCGAAGTCTATATTTTTTTTATTTAGCAAATTTTGAAACTATTCGAGACATTCTTATTTTTTCTTTTACTCAAACCTGAAAGAGATCTTTACCTTGTTCAAAACTAATACATCAATATCATGGCCTTAAAAATTTTTTCCCTGTCCTGAATATTCGCTGAAAAAAAATTTGCGATATTCTCGTAAACCATTTATTTCTAAATTTTCTATTTTTTAAATGAAATATATTAAATATATAATAATGGCACTTAAAATGTCTATAATGGAGACAATAGTTATAGGATAATAGAGTAAGGGCAGCATACTTTAGGACTGGTGTGCGCCTTTCGGAAATGCTTTTGATGATTGACTAAGGTGGGAGCACCGCCTGGCGGCTGAAGAGGAACACCGGGCTCCGGGAACACCGTTTGAACTGGCCGAGGTGGTCGCAGGGTGAGGGTCTTGAGATTGTGCATCCGTTTCTCGCACATGGTTGTCACGTCCTCAATGCGTTGCACAACCTTTGATCAATATAACAATACCAATCATCAATATTATTTTTGATAAAATGAAATGAATGAGAATAAGAGAAAATGAGAGAGAAAGAGAGAGTGAGTGAGAGATTCTAGCGAGATTCGGACACACTGACAAATGAATGAATTCAATTGTGAAATCTTACTTGCGTCACAAGTGCTTTTGTTTCTGGTGTAATTGACTCTTGAAAGAGCGAACGAAATTCTTTTGGACTATTTAAACTAAATTCACTAGCGCTCTCTAAAAAATTCTTCAATTCGTTTAAACTCTGCTCAGCAAGTTCCGGTGACGTTGAACATTTTTCGATCCGTTGAGATCCAAGCAATTCGACACCTGACGCGCACCATTTATTTGCCTAGAATAAAATAAAAGAGTTTTAAATAAAATTTTATAAAAAATATCTCAAGTTAATTACTTGGTCGATTTGTTCTTGTAAATGTCGACATTTAGCAAGAGTTTGACGGCGACATTCGAGCCTTTCTCGGAGTAAACTGCACACTCGCTGCAACTCACTGCATTTGGGCTGGACACATTCCAAAGGGCAATAGTGCCGAGTCGAGAGCAGCTGCTGGCCAGATGAGATCAGCTCCTCAGCGCGAACAACATCGGGCTAGAAGGCATTTTCATTTTTGATAAATAATGGCAAAATATTTGTAGGGGGGTTCTTTGTATGTGACTAACTGTGACAGAGGGGGGAGGGACTTGAAAAATGGTTAAAAAAGCGTTACGTAATATGTGGACCAACCCCTAGAGTGATAATGGGACGCGAGATATCCCAGAAAAAATGATAATTGAGACCAAAACATCATAAATTTGGAATATTGGCTTCCTCTTCCTTGCACCCATCTCCTGTCATTAGTCACATCGCCAATTACAGCCACTTCGACACTCGAGTAAAATTTCAATTGTTCTTGTTATTTTTTTCTTAATTTTCCTACTCTAGGAAGACGTAGAGATTAAGAATAAAGAAACTCGGAGTTGAGCGAGGCAAAATCAATTCACTGCAAGGTGCAACATTCAAGAGTTTTTAACCCCCCTACTTGCAGAGACGATGGTTTTTCTGACAAATAACACGTTTAAGTAGATGATAAAAAAGAAATGTATAAATTTTAAAATCACTCACCGCACAGGTTGAGTCAAAGTTGTTAAGATCTTCAATTAAAGAATCAACTCTTGCCACTGAATCACCAACTTCTGTCATATCACATGCGATTTTAAGAGCGCTATCCAATTTCCCCTAAAAAGAGTAAATAAATTGGGGGGGGGGGGCCAAGGAAGAATGTTAGGGATAAATATTTAGAAATTGTATTGCCAATTTTGTGAGGAAGTAAGAAAAATGGAATCTGACACTAATAACAAATCTTTGGAAGGATTCTCCAGTCAGAACATTAAAGTTCTAATGGATATCAATTTAAATATAAAAATCTCTACAGGATTAAGTCGTCGACTCGTGGATAGGTGTATATTTCCTACGGAAAAAATTCAAACAAGTTTTATATATAGGCCTATTGCAGTGATACAGACGTTTGTAATTTATTAGTTTATATGCTTTTCTTTTCGTACCCTATATATGAAATATATAGGAGAGAAAGTATTGGATCATGTAAAAATTCGATGTCGAGATTTTGATGGATATACATGTTTTGAGGTCCCCTGAGTCAAAAAAGTGGGTCCCGCAAATTGGTCTGTGTGTGTGTGTGTATGTATGTGTGTCTGTGTGTCTGTATGTGTGGAAATTTTTTTAGATGAAGGAGTTGAGCTACCGGGTTGAAATTTTATATTTAACTTAAGTACCTTTGAAGAATCTCAAAATAAGCTTTTGAACAAAATCGGAAAAAGTACTAGTACTTTACTGATGTACTTTTCAGTTTTTTTCGATTTTCTCAAAATTCCCTCCAAGGATTTTTTTTAAAATTCAAAAATCAATTATTTTTTAGATGCTCTTTAAAATGTATATTCTCATTTTGCGTTGAAATCTTCTGAAGACCACTTTACTCTTGTTCTTCATAGGAAAGATAGAAATGGTTGATGGTAACGGAATTTAAATCTTTTTCTTTTTATTAGATTAAAAATCAATTATTATTTAAATTCATTTTTTTTTAATTTATTTGTGTCTTTAATTGTTTCAAAGAAAACATATATGTCTCTCTCTCACTTGAAACATTATCGCTGTCTCTACTCTTTTAAATTCCCTTTCCACCTTATCTTCGATAGAAACAATGTTAATTTCCTATAGGGATTTGTATGTTAATTTCGATTCAAAAGGGGTCCCCTTTGGAATTTTTACGATTTAAAATTTTTTTTTCAATTCTTATGAAATTTTGTATTTATTTACGATTCTATATTGTGTATAAAATGTCCAAATATGAGATTAAAATTTTGAAAAATAAATAGTTTATTTCAAGCAGTCAACATTTAAAATGCAAGTTTGAAACTAAGGTGTATGGGAAACTAAATATATCTCGAACAAAAATCTGGGTGAAACAGGGAATTCTCTTACGAAGGGTAAGAGAAAGTTGTGTGCTTGGCCATTTTTTGAAGGAGGGATAGAGCTGAATGTTGATATTCAAATAGGTTGCTTTGCTCATTTTTTCTACCTAGTCTATATGCTATTATTTTTATTTATCGATTACATTGTTCCTTACTTCTCTTTAGGTTTTTAGGAATATAAATTTTAGTTGCTGTTAGACAAGCAAGTTGGCGTGGTGCAGCCTGGTCAAGTTGAATTTTAAAATAATAACGCCCGTTGTAGATAATAAATAATAAATACGAAATGTGAAGAAAGTTGCATACTTGTAAATCTTTAAATTCCTGTTCAAAACGCCTCAACTCTAAGCATTGACGCAATTTAGCGGAATGTTGTTGCCAGAATTCGTCAAAGGTACGCTCCGTTTCCTCAAGTTGGACGAGAAGTCGTTCGACGGCTGTCGTATGCCCGAGAGGATCTGTATGGGTGCCACTGCTACACTGATTGCCGTTATTTGCCTCCTCGTCAGAAGAAAGCCCTCCTGGACGACCTCGAATTGTGTCTAGGAGATTCTCGCCATGTCTCGCTGCCTCCAGGATGTGCTCTTTGAGATCCGTGTACTCCTCACCCTAATTAACAAACCATCACATAATATTACATGTAAAATCGGGTCTACACTGTATTAAATGAATCGCTGCTTATTTATTTCAATCTCAGCTGAGAAGTTCGTTTCTTGTGTTAGGTTGAAGGATATTATAATTTAAGAAAATAACTTTATGATTATTTTCTCATTCTATTTTGGAAAAGTTTAAAACTAAAATACAATAAATAAATAAATAATGACTTTCCAATATGAAAATTTCCTTTAACCTTCGATAATTCTAAATGTTTGATTGAAATGCCAAGTCACAGAATAAAAGATTTTGAGTAGGCGGAACAAAAGAGATCAGATCTGAGCTGTTTTATATTCAAATATCTTATTTAATAGGGCAATAGTTGTTATAAAATAATTATAAATTACCTGTCAGGTCTAGAATTCCACATTCTATACAATTCTTACAATAATCACACTAAAACACATAATAATGGAACTGGAATTATTTGAACTTGAAATTTTCAACCAGAATGAACTTAACCTCAAATTGGTACCTGAATGAAGACAGCAACAAGTTTTTAATTTATTAATTTAAAAAATTTAATATAATTTTTAATTTTAAAAATACAAGTATTATCAAATAATTGTAATTTTTTATTTTATTTTAAATAAATCGTTTATAAAGAGAAAATCTATGGAAAATAAACAGAATCAATCTGGCGGCATTTTAAAATATTGTTCGAATTATGGATATCACTAAAGTCATGAAGATGGGTGGCTTGTAGCCTCCGAAACGTCGGTGGTGTATTGAGTCGAAAATTTCTTTTTTCTTTGGACTCATCAGTGGCGTAACCAGGGGGGGGCGAGGGGGGGGGGCGAGCCCCCCCCAAACCCCAGGCGCATCGAGCCCTTGGCGCCCCCCGAAACCGGCATAGGCGCCCTACGGCCTCTAAAATATAGCCCAGCGTATGTGATTTTATCATATTCTTTTCTACGATTGTCTTAAAAAATTGATTGTTTTCTTTTAAAATTATATTACAACTTGAATTCTACTATTTTAAATGAATTTAATTCCAAAAATAATAAATAACGTATATAGAGGCTTTATATATTAAAAATTTTTTTTATTTTGCAATATATAAGCCTTAATTTGATGTTTTATGGCTGTGGAGATTTACTCAGGATTCGTATAAGCCTTAATATTTAATTTTTTGAAATTCAAAACTTTTTTAAGCATGAAGGAATTGAGCAATGAGACTGAAATGTTATATTTAAGTTAAACACCCCCCGGGACCCGTGAAAATAAGCTTTTAATCAAAATCGGCCAAAAAGTACTAGTATTTTACTGATGTAGTTTTTCAGTTTTTTCGATTTTCTCAAAATGAAAGGGCTTTTACCATTCTTCAGGCCCGCCCGGAATTTTTTCAAACCCGCCCATTCCCGCCCGAGATTTAGTGAATGAATGAACGAATGTCTAGCAATTTTTAAATAAAATTTCATTTGCATGCCCGTCCGCCCGAACCCGTTTATTTAGACTTGCTACCCGCCCGTACCTGCCGGTAATTTTTTCATTGCCTCCAAAGCCCGCCCGGCCCGGTCCGCGGGTCGGGCGGGTAACGGGCCTACGGGCCAACCCGTACCCGTGCAGGGCTCTAATCGGGGGTTCGGATCCCAGGCAGTCTGATGATTTTATTTAAGCCATTTGGATACCAAATGTCAAAGTCAAAGTCTTATATGGCCTAAGTTGCCGAAAAGACTGTGTGCATGTGTGTGTGAGTGTGAGTGTGAATGGGAAAGAAGTGTGTGTTAAAAAAAAAATATGGGGGGATTGACTTCCCCGAGACTTTCTCGTATATTCTTTTGGAATTACGTCTGGGTGTGTGTGTGTGTGAACACGATTGCTTAAAAACCAAAGCAGCTAGATCGATGAAATTTGGTATATGCTCCTTACACTAAAATTGTAGACTTCTATCAACTTTTGGAGTAAATACGTCACTTGGAAGTAGTACTTTACCTAATAAGTTTTTTCAAAAATTTCGAAATTTTCAATTTCTTTGTTATATTATGATAAAATACTCAATTTTAAAAAGTTTTTATTCTTTGATATTTTTCCGAAAACTGAATAGTTTTTGAAATAATCACAGAAGAAAACGACATTTTTTCGTAAAAGCAAAGAAAAATCAAAAGAAAATCATACAGGTGTCATTAAAAAACATGTAAATATAAACAAATTCATTTGTTTCACAAATTCGTTGAGGAAATTACAGGAGGCAAGAAATTTGCCTGCCTAAGGCGGGCAATTGCTCGCCGAAGGCGAGCTAGGGGGTCTAGGGGCGGAGCCCCCTGGAAAACCGGCGCCCTAGTTGAGCTTCGCCTCCCCCCCCCCCCCGCCCTCAAAGGCTGGTTACGCCGCTGGTACTCTCTCGTTAAAATGACTGGATTCGATCGTCCGAGAATTGTAGGTTTCGGTATATATTTAAAATTTCACTTGAAGGTAAACCGAAAAAATGTTTTTCTACATTTTGGAATCTAATATATTGGCGGAAACTAATAATATCTCGACACACAAAATCTGGGGCACATAACACAACTTTTAATTATTTAGAGAAAAGAAAGTTTTGTACTGTGCGACCAGTCACACCAGATTTGTTCTGTCTTTTTGCAAGGGATAATTCACATAAAATAGAAATAATTTATTTTTCTTTAAAAGATAATCTTTAAAATAAATCGATTTAATTTTATTGCTTGTGTTCTATTTTTAGATCATTGTTGGCGGCTCTCCCCCCCCCCCACTCCAGCGAGTGCGGCGACCGTCGCCGCCTCAGGCAGCATTCGTCAGCCAGTCTACAGGCAGGCGAGCGTCGCGACGCTGCAGCTCAAACGCCAAGGCATCATTCTCTCCTCTCTTCGATGAAATTCTCTCGAATTCATCACCAACAGGTAAATATCATTCAATTATTTATTACGTTTTAATTTAATTATAAAAGCCAAGTAGAGGCGATACATACAGTTATCCTTTTATATCGCAATTTTATGTCGTTTTCTTATGAAGGTCAAAGCAAGACGTTTCAAATCTTAGGCTAGAGTTTATTAATGCCATTTATTTTCAAAAAAAAAAAAATTAAAACTTATTTTATTTCGTCTCTTTAATTAAATGTAAATAATATCAAAATTTTAATTCATATAACAAATTTTTTTGGAAAAGGTGAAAATTTAAATAAGAAAACCTTAAAATATTTATATTATAACTGCTGCTACTCAGCCAGATATTTTTCATAATAATCATCATATTTATCTTAAATGTATTTCTTCCCTTGATCCGTAGAAGGCCTACAGAGGTAAAGCATTCGCTTCATGTGCTCTTGTTTGCCTCCCGTTTTAAGTGAGAAATATTTATTTCAATTGAATCGTTTATTTCAGAAAGCACCTAAGTGCGTTTTTTTCAACTTTCGGAAAACTAAAAAAAACTGTTTTGCAGCTTAAGTATAGGTCTAGTCTTCTTCAAATATTTTTTTATCAAATCATAAACATGCTATTGGGATAATCTATTTAAAAAATTATTTTTTTTCCTTTAAGTTTTTGAGTAATTAATTTTTGAAAAAATTGCACTTAGGTGGTTTCTGAAATAAACGAGTGATTTTTTAAAAATTATTATTGAAATTAAGTCAAACCATTAATTTTTACCTGTTTTGGTATCAAAGGTAAGTAACAGACACACTTAAGTATAAAAAAGAGTGTTTTGACTATGCCTAAATCGAAAAATACAAGTAGACTACACGCTACAGTATGTCTATATACACAGCGTATATACAGAGTCGTACTGCAGTCCTTTGAGCCTAGCATTCCGAATAATGTTCCGTTTGTATTTTTCTTCGTGCACAACACCACGCCTACGCTTGGGAATAGGTTCATCATCTAAACTATTCGACATGGCTTAAGAACTATATAATGTTATATTGTATTTACATGGTTTTATATTGTATTTATATTGTTTTGTAAAATGTTATATATTGTATATTATGGGGATGGCCTTTGGCACCCGGCTTAATAAAAAAAAAAAAAAAATAGGTGTTGGCTGTGTCTTCTACACAGCCGGTGGCTTTTTAACGTGACAACGTCTTTTGCTTGACTTCAAAAAAAATTTTTTTCTCTTACCTATATTGAAATATAAAGAGAGAAAGTATTGTTTTTTTTTTACTAGTAGCTTGTTTTCATAAATAAACATGTTCAAACATTTTCATTGAAACAATATATGACAGGTGTGGCTTTTTTTTATCCATTAAGGGCGACTTATGCTTAAAAAAATGAGGTTTTTCGAGAAAAAAACTAATTTTAGCGTTAATTACTGGGGATTTTTTTTATTTATTCTATTAGAGGTTATCTTTCTGCACCAAATGACATCTCATTTAGTCAGATCTGATTAGCCGTTCGGAATCTACAGGGGTTTAAATTTTCGAAAAACGAAATCCCGCCTAGTGCTCTCATGCGGTAAAATGACGTCATATCAAAAAAATGAAAAAAATTACCTCTGGGCATTGGACCACTCTTTCTAAAACTATATTTAGATTTAATGTAGCATTTATGGTCAAGTAGCTAGGCGTTACATAAATAGGGCTATTTTTCGATATTTTTTTGCCTAAAAAATGAGGTTTTTCGAGAAAAAACTAATTTTGGAGTTAATTACTGGGGATTTTTTTATTTATTCTATTAGAGGTTTCCTTTCTGCACCAAATGACATCTCATTTAGTCTGATCTGATTAGCCGTTCGGAATCTACAGGGGTTTAAACTTTCAAATTAGAATTTACCGCAGCACGGTAAAATAAAATGGTAGGAAAAAAAATAAATGGTGAAATCTTTAGCTGAAAACTCATTCTTTCTAACCGTATATTTCCCATAATTATATCTCTTAAGACAGAGGAGTTATTAAAGCCGATAAACTTTTTCGTGCATGCCCCTCTAACCTGCCTCTATAGACACATGATTTGTAAGACGTTGTCACGTCAAAATAGCTTTTATGGTCAAGTAGCTAGGCGTTACATAAATAGGGCTATTTTTCGATATTTTTTTGCCTAAAAATGAGGTTTTTCGAGAAAAAACTAATTTTGGAGTTAATTACTCGGGATTTTTTTATTTATTCTATTAGAGGATTTGTTTCTGCACCAAATGACATCTCATTTAGTTTGATCGGATTAGCCGTTCGGAATCTACAGGGGTTTAAACTTTCAAATTAGAATTTACCGCAGCGCGGTAAATAAAATGATAGGAAAAAAATAAATGGTGAATTCTTTAGCTGAAAACTCATTCTTTCTAACCGTATATTCCCCATAATTATACCTCTTAAGACAGAGGAGTTATTCAAGCCGATAAACTTTTTCGTGCATGCCCCTCTAACTTGCCTCTATAGACACATGATTTGTAAGACGTTGTCACGGAAAAAAAAACTATATAATGTAATAATAAACAACAAAATAACACCTAATTTTCATCGAAAACTCACGAAAACTAACTACTCAGTGTTAGGTAACCTTTGAATCAAACCACCGAGTCACAAAACTTGTGATGTCTACAGGGCACGAGTGAAATTTACTGCAGAAAGAACCTAAGCGACGGCTGCGAGTCACAAAACACGTGATGTCTACAGGGCACGAGTGAAATTTACCGCAGATAGAACCTAAGCGACGGCGCTTGGGTTCTTTCTGAAATAAACGGATTTTTTCAAGGCTGCCAAATAGCATTGCTGATGAGGAACATTGGTTATTTCGGCACTAAAAGATGTATTTACCTTTAAATTGTACATTAGCACCAAAAACACATTTTTTGAAATTTTGTCCCTTAGGTGCTTTCTGAAATAAACGATTCAATTAAATTGGCTTCCAATCAAATGAAAATTATAGGGACGGGGTCGAAATGTTCTCAGATGCAAGACAAAAAAAATTATTTCTTTTAATATTTTTATTTAAACTAGCTGCATAGACAGATTTGGAGGACCTAGACTCTTTAAGCCTCAACATTTTTTTGATTATTGTTAGTACTTATAAATTTTCTTTTTTCTATAAAAACTATCTATGTATCTAGACGTGGACGGCCCACTTAAAATTTGAATCTCACACCGAAAATATTTTCGGTGGCTCTACCAAATGAAAAAATCACTACAACATTAGATCTATTTAATTCTCTAGACGAAAATATTCAATTTACGTATGAAGCCGAAAGTAATATGTCTATTGACTTTCTAGACACAAAACTCTTCAGACAGCGTGAAAAAATACTATCTAAATGGAATAGGAAAATGGTAAAATCAGATAGAATTTTGAATTACTATTCAAACCACCCTGTGGTGCATAAAAGGAATTTAATATGGAATATGTTTACCAGAGCAGACAAATTATCCGACCCTCAATATAAAAAACAATGTTTCGATGAAGTTAAACAATTGTTGAGAAAAAATAACTACCCGAGATATTTCATCGAAAAAATCTACAATCAATACAACCACAAGTTATGCAAACACCAAGTTACATCAAATGAAGAGCGGCGTGCTGACGGCCAGAATAACATTGCCCCTGTCTATCGGAGTTTAACATATATAGCTGGTTTGTCAGAACAACTGAGAAAATTAATATACACTGCTAACAATAATATAATAATCAGTTATAAACCCTCTAACACAGTGGCCTTTATGTATAATAATAAAACACCTACCCCGCATCTTCAAAATAGCAACCTGGTTTATAAAGTGGAATGCCAGGATTGTAATCTATGTTACATCGGGATGACGCAACAATACCTGAACAAGAGAATGTCGCAACACAAAACTAATATTAAGAACAATGAGGTCCACGTCGCCCTAGCGGCACATGCGATAGAAGAAAATCACAACTTTGACTTTGATTCAGTCAAAATATTAGGTTTTGAGAGAAACACATTTAAAAGATTGACACTGGAGTGAATTTATATTTTTAAAAATAATACCGTGAATTCGAAAAAGGACTTTAAATCCACAATATTATTATATAGAAGCATTTTGTAAACAAAATTAATTCTATTAAGGTCTCTTACGACCAATATAAAATCTGTGTATATAAATATATTATTTTTAATCATTTAATCAAATGGATTTAGATAATTTTATTCTAAAAATAATATCCTTTTTATTATATAAATTTGTTTCTTAGAGAGCTCGTGTCAATCTAACCTTGACTCGCATAGCCTGATGGTCCTTAAAAAAATGGCAAAAAATATTTTACTCAATTGTGCCATTCGACATTCTGAGGAATTTTGTTGACACGCTTCAGGTTGTTATATATTTTTATTTTATTTATATACCTTGTATGTAACTTGTGTTTCTTAATTTTATCATTGATCTTGTTATAATTATTTGTTAATTTGTGCGCATGTGATGTAAGAAGGCTAAATTTCTTTCTTTTGACTGTTAACTCACTCGCTCCTTTCTGTTATTGATTGTAGCCCTGATGATGGTCGTATATCTGACCGAAACGTCGGCTTGAAGTGATTATTAAACGAAATAAACCTAGCTGCAAACGCTCTTTTCTTTCTTCCTTACTACGAAAATATTTTTTTTTTTGACCTAATAATTATTCAGATATATTTCATTTCTCTTAATATTTCAACTTCGAAGGCCAATTCAGCTGCGCTAAATAAAATTAGGATTATTAATTTTTTGTTTGTTTGTTTTTTCAAGAAATTACATTTCCATATCATTAATGAATATTATGATAAATGAATCATTGGGTGTTATATTATCAGGTACAAGCCCTCAGGAGAGGAGTTTTTTTTAAATCTTGAGGAATTGGTAATTTTTTATCTAAAAATAAAATTAATAAAGAGAATTATAGTATTTTTTGGTCCACTGGGGGGGGGGGGGGGGCATACTGATTTGCTTCTGATTCTAGAATGTTTTCAATAAAAGGAATTATTTTTTTTTTCAGATAGTCCTTGAACTTATGAGACAATATTTCTCGGACTGAATCTCCAGATGCTGTATTTTACCTAAACAGGCATCATCATACAGAACGAGACTTATATAAAAAGTTGGAAAGGTTATTATTACTTTATACACGAATGATGAAGGACATTACTCTTCGAGTCAGCTGGTAATTTCTTTTCTTAAATTAATTTTCAATAAAACAAATTTCACTTTCTATTCTTCTTTTTATTATAGAAAGCATTGTTTTTTTTTTTTTTTTTTTTTTATATAAGCTGAAATAGTTTTTTAGCGAAACTATCCAAAAATGTATTACATTTTATTAATTACTGTCGTTTTTCTTTTCTTTCAGTTCCCGGTCTGCTTTCATGAGATTGATTTGACTTCTGCCCTCCCTTCGGGAGTAACAAGTGAGCCTCGCCGCTTCTGCTGCAACACTGCAACTTCTCGAGTAGCAACTGATCTTCTCTTCTAGTCTTTCTACTGAGCTTCTCTTCTCAAGGAACTTGAAGTAAGCCCAGCGATTATATTAAAGGAGACTCAGATTTTTTACAGTTTTACTAGAGTTGAGCTCTTAAATTTTTACAGTCAAAAAAAGTCAAGTGATATTCTTTTAGAAATTGTTAATAACAGCGCTAGTTTGATGTCAAAATTAATATCGATATGCAGTGGCGTAACCAGGGGGGGGCGAGGGGGCGCGCGAGCCCCCCCCCCCCCGCCCCAGGCGCATCGAGCCCTTGGCGCCCCCCGAAACCAACATAGGCGCCCTACGGCCTCTAAGATATAGCCCAGCGAATGTGATTTTATCATATTCTTTTCATCCATTGTCTTAAAAAATTGATTGTTTTCTTTTAAAATTATATTACAACTTGAATTCTACTATTTTAAGCCTTAATTTGATGTTTTATGGCTGTGGAGATTTACTCAGGATTCGTATAAGCCTTAATATTTAATTTTTTGAAATTCAAAACTTTTTTAAGCATGAAGGAATTGAGCTTGAGACTGAAATGTTATATTTAAGTTAAACACCCCCCCCCCCCCCCCGGGAACGTGAAAATAAGCTTTTAATCAAAATCGGCCAAAAAGTACTAGTATTTTACTGATGTAGTTTTTCAGTTTTTTTCGATTCAAAATGAAAGGGCTTTTACCATTCTTCAGGCCCGCCCGAGCCCGCCCGGAATTTTTTCAAACCCGCCCATTCCCGCCCGAGATTTAGTGAATGAATGAACGAATGTCTAGCAATTTTTAAATAAAATTTCATTTGCATGCCTGTCCGCCCGAACCCGTTTATTTAGACTTGCTACCCGCCCGTACCCGCCGGTAATTTTTTCATGGCCTCCAAAGCCCGCCCGGCCCGGTCCGCGGGCCGGGCTAGGTAACGGGCCTACGGGCCAACCCGTACCCGTGCAGGGCTCTAATCGGGGGTTCGGATCCCAGGCAGTCCGATGATTTTATTTAAGCCATTTGGATACCAAATGTCAAAGTCAAAGTCTTATATGGCCTAAGTTGCCGAAAAGACTGTGTGCATGTGTGTGTGAGTGTGAGTGTGAATGGGAAAGAAGTGTGTGTTAAAAAAAAAATATGGGGGGATTGACTTCCCCGTGACTTTCTCGTATATTCTTTTGGAATTACGTCTGGGTGTGTGTGTGAACACGATTGCTTAAAAACCAAAGCAGCTAGATAGATGAAATTTGGTATATGCTCCTTACACTAAAATTGTAGACTTCTATCAACTTTTGGAGTAAATACGTCACTTGGAAGTAGTACTTTACCTAATAAGTTTTTTCAAAAATTTCGAAATTTTCAATTTCTTTGTTATATTATGATAAAATACTCAATTTTAAAAAGTTTTTATTCTTTGATATTTTTCCGAAAACTGAATAGTTTTTGAAATAATCACAGAAGAAAACGACATTTTTTCGTAAAAGCAAAGAAAAATCAAAAGAAAATCATACAGGTGTCATTAAAAAACATGCCCTCAAAGGCTGGTTACGCCGCTGGGACTCATTACTATATTTGAGGGCCTTCCCTAACATTTTCAACTAATACACAGAGCGCGGTAATCCCCCCCCCCCTCCATATTTTTTATCAGGTCTTTTTTTCCTTTTTGTAAATAAATCTTTATTTAAAATTACAAAAAAAAAAAAAAAAAAAAAAACGCATAGGCATATATATCAATAAATAAATTATAAATGAATAAAATTTTAAATATAATAAATACATTTTATGTTTATAAAACTACGCTATCGTTTAACGCTCGGTGGGGACGCACCGCTCGCACCATTCAGCTTATATATATATTATATATAGGCCTATACAAAATATAGTTATTAATACAAATTTTAACCCTTGTGTGATTTTCGTTGTTGGGATTTTTCACGAAGATTCAGAGAAATCGAAAAGTGCGAAGCCTCGGAACCACTAATCGCAAATTTAACTATTGGATTTTCTTTGAAATTCCTTGGCATTGAACTATCCAGACACGAAGCGAAGAGGAACAGCCACCGGGATTGTTGAAGTTAAACACCGCCAAGTTGTGCTGAATATGGGGATAGGCGACCCCCCCCCCAACCCCACCCCCACTCAGAAACAAGAGAGTTGCAGGGCCATCAAAAAAGCTGAATGACTAAAAATTGAAATAAAAAAAAAAAAAAAAAAACCTATCGACAAAAGGGTTAAAATTCCTGGACTAATTGATACCTGCGATTGGAGAAGTTCTTGAGTAGCTTCAACATCATTAGGAAATTCTGTCATTTGAAGTATTCGTGTAAAGCTGTCTAATGCTATTGAAACTTCTTTAGTAGAATTTGAAAATTTTTCAAGAGCCTAAAAAAAAAAACAAAAAACAAATGAATATCAAGAAAAACATTTCGATTCTTTGAGAAGACTTTATTTCAAAATAAAAAAAAAATAAACTGACCAGACGTTGCTGAATCCATTCTTCATGGCTGTAAGTGAGGGAACCCTCAAAGGCTGAAGTCAATTGATTCGGTTCTATATATTCGTGCAATTCTTCGAGGCAATTGCAAACAACCACCTAAAACGCCCCCCGTTAATAAGGTTTCAATTTAAACAATATTAAAACGAGAAATCTTACCCTGAATTTGAATTCTTCTTTGAAAATTTTACTACTAACTTCTGAAATGGCCTTTTGTAAAAATCCAGAAGGCCGAAGAACATAAACGACATGGACCAGGCCCGGGAAAAAAATCTTCAACAAAAAATTAGATTAAAAATTAGGTGTTGGCTGTGTCTTCTACACAGCCGGTGGCTTTTTAACGTGACAACGTCTTTTGCTTGACTTCAAAAAAAAATTTTTTTCTCTTACCTATATTGAAATTAGGGTCCGACCGAAACAAGATTTTCAACCGAAACCGAAACCGAATATTCGGCCTCAACCTTAGTTTCGGCCGAAACCGTAACCGATACCGAAACTTGTATTTCCTATAAAAATTTTTTTTCATTTTACCTTTTTTTTTTTTTAATTTGTTTTTCCCTCCCGTGAAAATCATTTTACCTTTTTTTCTAGGGAGACTAAATTTTTTTCTCCCTCAAGTGCAAATTATTTGACCTTTTTTTTTTTTTTTTGCATTCGAGTCTCATCCCATTTTTTCAGACTCTGGTTTCGGCCGGCCGAAAGGTTCGGCTACTTTTTGGCCGAAACCGAAACTACGGCCGAAACCAGGATTTTTGGCCGAAACTGGCCGAAACCGTAACCGAAACCGAATATTCGGTCGGTTCCTAATTGAAATATAAAGAGAGAAAGTATTGTTTTTTTTTACTAGTAGTTTGTTTTCATAAATAAACATGTTCAAACATTTTCATTGAAACAATATATGACAGAGGTGGCTTTTTTTATCCATTAAAGGCGACTTATGCTTAAAAATGAGGTTTTTCGAGAAAAAACTAATTTTAGCGTTAATTACTCGGGATTTTTTTATTTATTCTATTAGAGGTTATCTTTCTGCACCAAATGACATCTCATTTAGTCAGATCTGATTAGCCGTTCGGAATCTACAGGGGTTTAAAATTTCGAAAAACGAAATCCCGCCGAGTGCTCTAATGCGGTAAAATGACGTCATATCAAAAAATGAAAAAATTACCTCTGGGCATTGAACCATTCTTTCTAAAACTATATTTAGATTTAATGTAGCTTTTATGGTCAAGTAGCTAGGCGTTACATAAATAGGGCTATTTTTCGATATTTTTTTGCCTAAAAAATGAGGTTTTTCGAGAAAAAACTAATTTTGGAGTTAATTACTCGGGATTTTTTTATTTATTCTATTAGAGGTTTTCTCTCTGCACCAAATGACATCTCATTTAGTCTGATCTGATTAGACGTTCGGAATCTACAGGGGTTTAAAATTTCGAAAAACGAAATCCCGCCGAGTGCTCTCATGCGGTAAAATGACGTCATATCAAAAAAATGAAAAAATTACCTCTGGGCATTGGACCACTCTTTCTAAAACTATATTTAGATTTAATGTAGCTTTTACGGTCAAGTAGCTAGGCGTTACATAAATAGGGCTATTTTTCGATATTTTTTTGCCTAAAAATGAGGTTTTTCGAGAAAAAACTAATTTTGGAGTTAATTACTGGGGATTTTTTTATTTATTCTATTAGAGGTTTTCTCTCTGCACCAAATGACATCTCATTTAGTCTGATCTGATTAGACGTTCGGAATCTACAGGGGTTTAAAATTTCGAAAAACGAAATCCCGCCGAGTGCTCTCATGCGGTAAAATGACGTCATATCAAAAAAATGAAAAAATTACCTCTGGGCATTGGACCACTCTTTCTAAAACTATATTTAAATTTAATGTAGCTTTTACGGTCAAGTAGCTAGGCGTTACATAAATAGGGCTATTTTTCGATATTTTTTTGCCTAAAAAATGAGGTTTTTCGAGAAAAAACTAATTTTAAAGTTAATTACTCGGGATTTTTTTATTTATTCTATTAGAGGTTATCTTTCTGCACCAAATGACATCCCATTTAGTCTGATCTGATTAGCCGTTCGGAATCTACAGGGGTTTAAACTTTCAAATTCGAATTTACCGCAGCACGGTAAAATAAGATGGTAGGAAAAAAATAAATGGTGAAATCTTTAGCTGAAAACTCATTCTTTCTAACCGTATATTTCCCATAATTATATCTCTTAAGACAGAAGAGTTATTAAAGCCGATAAACTTTTTCGTGCATGCCCCTCTAACCTGCCTCTATAGACACATGATTTGTAAGACGTTGTCACGTCAAAACAAAAAACTACTTAGACTATATTTATTTATTTATAACTAGCCAGTGGGACTCCCGTCAACTGGGGAATTCGGAGTTGAAGCTCAAAGAGTCCGGGCCAAAAGCAAATTAATAGCTTTTATTTACTCTCTCAGTGATTTACTTTTGGCTCCTTTAGTTCCTTCCTGATTGATTATCTGCCTCATCAATTTTTATCCGCTCATTACAATCTTTTGAGGGAGCGATTGGCCGGTGGGATTCAAAAGCTACTAATTCGGAATCAGGAAGTTTTTTTAGAATTTATTTTAAACTAAAATGTTTATTCTTTTCAAATGTAAATATTTGTAATTTTTTTAAATTTATATTTCAATAATAATTTTGTTTTAATTTTATTGTTTTATCGAAATTTTTTTTTTTTTAATATTAAATATACAAACAAGTAAAAATAATTAGAATTCGAAGAAACTTTGCAGCCAGGAGATTAAATAAAGAAATCTTTTATTTAACCGAAGTTTCGGTCGCGCAATCTCGACCTTTATCAGGCCTGATGAAGGTCAAGATTGGAGACCGGAACGTCGGCGAATAAAAATTAAATAAAAGTTAAGATAACCAGTCCAGTCACCTATGGGCAGAATGCTCGACTGTTATGGCTTGATGACAAAAAAAAAATTAATTTTCATATTTTTTAAGAAGTCTTCAAAAAAAATTATAACTTTCTTATCCTCGCTTTTTGCCACAATAATCGCTTATGAATTTAATTCATTTAAAGCAAAGGCGGATCCAGAGGTGTTTCTCGGAGGGGGGGGGTTAATCTGGTGTGACTCGTCGCACAGCACACTATTTTTTCTTAATTTCAGTAATTTAAAGGCGCATTCTGTACTTGTTTGCCAGAATATAAATGCAAAACAAATTTTTAAGTATTAATTTTTAAAATTTTACATTAAAAATAACTTTTTTTCGAAAAAAAGTATTATATTCAAATCTCAGGGGGGGGTAATTACCCCCTTTACCCCTCCCCCTTGTATCCGCCCTTGATTTAAAGCCCCCGGGCTTGTCGTAGTATGTAGCGCTTTTTTCCCCAACAGTAATTGAAATAAATTCCCCCCCCCCCCCCCGGGGCAAAATGTAAATATTAAATTTATCAGCCTATGGCATAAAGCAAATAAAAGAGCCCCAGGACCAGGCCGGCCGGAAACGGGGAGATGAGTGTTTTAGTTTCTTGCTCTATATTTTCCATAGTAGGGCGATAATAAATGATAATCATATGTTTAAATAGACCAAGTTTTACTTATAGGACGTGAGACTTTCTATTCTTTTTGACATTTTAATCTAATTTAATATACACTAATACAATCATATCATTTTTTTTTTAAATACGTAATTGTCTATTTTTAGCGTGACATTCAACTTACAGATATTTTTAAAAGAACATTTTTGACCGAGTTCCATTTATCATTTCGTCTGTCAATCACCAAGACAAATCCCATATCCGCTTCCTGCATTCTGAAAGAGGAAAAAACCAATGATGAGATGATAAAATAAAAAAAAAAAAAGAGAATTTTATCCATCACTTACGAGGGCACTGATGTCAAATAAACCATCAGCCTTTGATATTCTGCATCCAAGAGATTAACGAAATTGCCAAAATCTGGAAAGGTTATGATGGGGCATCCTTCTTTAGATTTCCCTCCTGGAACAAGTCAAGAGCAGTCAAATTACAACGCAATTCTTTTATGAGAAATTTTCAATAATTTTATTTTAAAAATAAATAAAATCAATGGTGACTAAAGTGTCAAAATATAGAGGGCGGGAGGGGGGGGGGTGGGGGGGGGGGGAATAAATTCCTCCTTTAAATCCATGATTTAATCTAAAATGTAATGAATAATAATATTTATTTGTTACAAGATGTGAATTTTATAGCTAGATAATCGTTAATGAGTAAATAAAAGTGTAGAAGTTAAAATTATTTCGTTTATTGGCCCTCTAGGATGACGTTTCGGTCTTGGTCAAGACCATCTTCAGAGCTCGAGGGCTGTCAACATAGGCATACAATCAAATATTCAATCATATTTGTAGTGAACATAAAAATTTATGTTCACTACATAAAAAATCTGGTGTGACTGATCGCACAGCACACAACTATCTCTTATCTTCGGTAATCGAAAGTTGTGTTCTCTGCTTGCCACACCAAATTTTTTGTGTCGAGATATATTTAGTTTCCGCCGATATATTTGAATTCAAGATGTAAAATTTATAAGTATGGTAGAATATTTATATTTTGTTATCATGGTCTCCTATGAAGTACAAGAGTAAAGTGTGCTCCAAACTATTTTGAAGGCAAAATGGGAATACACATTTGAAAGAGCATCTAAAAAATAATTGATTTTTGAATTTTAATCAAAATCGTTAGAGCGAATTTTAAGAAAATCCGAAAACAACTGAAAAAATACGACAGTAAAGTGTTACTACTCTTTGGTCAATTTTGATTAAAAGCTTATTTTCACGCTCTAAGGGGGGGTGCCTAACTTAAATATAAAATTTCAGCCTCATAGCTCAATTCCTTCATGCTTAAAAGTGAACACAGACATCAAAATCTCGACATGGAATTTTTGACATGAATCCAATACTTTCTCTCTATACATATTAACATATATATAGAGGCAAGAGAAAGTAAAATTTTGATAAAAATTTCTGTTCTCCATACATATGATTGAATATTTGATTGTATGCCAATGTTGAGGGCCCTCGAGCTCAGAAGATGGTCTTGACCAAGACCGAAACGTCAGCCTAGAAGGCCAATAAACGAAATAATTTTAGCTGCTATTCTTTTATTTACACATTAATATTTATTTGAAAAAAAAAAAAGATTTTTTTTTTAAATTCAATGTTCCTTAAGGTTTAAAATTGACTCAAGTTTATTTGAAATTAATCAAATAGTAAGCCTGAGAAAGAAGCGCAGAGTTACAAGCCTAAGACTAAGCAACTTGTGGAGGGGATAATTTTAATAATTATTTTTTCTCAATAAAATCATTTAATCTTATAGACGAATTTTTCTCAAGGAAGAATGCAATTCCAGGAAAAGGAAGAGTTTGTCCGAATATTCTTCAAAAAATCATATTAATACATTAAATATTTTAATATTTCAAAAAAAGCCCAAGTCCTTGACCTAAACTTGTGATCTATAAACCTATCCAATATTATCATAAATAAGCAATTGTTTTTATTTAGCTCGGCTTATCTATCTGTCAGTGCAAGCCTCAACAAATTAGCGTGTCCATTTGAGGTAGAGAAACATAGGTCATCTTATATTCTAGTATTTTAAAACGTTTTCCAAATAGGGAATAAATAAAATGATATATTCCAAGGTTTTAATAAAAAACAATTACCTGTGATGATGGCGTACTGTTCCTTGAGCAAGGACGCCACATCCTTTACGGCCAACTCCTCGGGGCTTTCCACTGGCGGATCATCTGCAATTCATGATTAATCAATTAATTAGAAATATGCTCAAACTATGATATGAATAAACAAATAAATATTGACAACAGACCTCTAAACATTACGAAAAACTGTTCATAGCGGATTGAAATACGAACGAAGCAAAGGATAGAGGAGAGGAGAGGAGAGGAGAGGGGGAGAGGGGGAGGGGAGGGAAAGAATGAATTGAATGTTATGCAATGCCAATGGTAGTATTATATTAAAGCTCCCATTTCCCATGCAACAAACACCATCACCCCCCCCCCCACCCCACCCACGTTCCTCTCTCGCTCCTTATTGTAATCCGTGAAATAATTGAGTTACATCGATCCATTCACGGGCACCATTTTAAAAATTAATAAACCATTTTTAGGAAATTATCCAATACAATTTTATTAAAAAAAGAATTTCTTTTTGATTTTGTTCGTTTTGTTAGAATGACGTTTACGGAATTTTAAAAGAAAAAATGAATCCCTGAGGGGCTAACTCCCCCTAAAAATCCTAATCCAAGTTTATTCTTTAATTAAAATCTCCTCCCCCACATTCACAATTCCATTGATTGATTGATTATAGATGCAATCAATTATTTAAAACATTCCAAGATAAAAATAAAAACAGATAAAACTAAAATAATTGATTTTTGTGCTTATCGCGGAGAAACAAAAATAAAACAAAACTCTTTGTATCGAATAAGAAAGAAAAAGAATACGGAATTTAGGATTGGAGAGCAGACCCGGGGGGGGGGGGGCCCTTTTTTTGTTTTCCCCTAATGCACACCGAAGAAGGGAATCTTGTAAAAGGTTTCAAGATTAGTGATTGGTTGAAAGGAAAGAGCGTTATCAATATTTCGATTTTTTGAAGAAAAAGAAATTTAATTAAAAAATTAATAATTTTATTTAAAATGATAAATAATAATACAATTTATAAAAACATTTCTAATGTAAGAAAAACGACAAACAAAACATAAACATGATAATAAAATAAAACATTGAAAGGAATGAATAAATTTATTATGAGACGCCTTACTTTATAATTAAAATTAAATAGGTACCTTACAAATTTTATAAATATTCAATAGACAACAAGAATTTCAGTTCCATTCAAGGGCGGATCCAGAGGTGTTTCTCGGGGGGGGGGGGGGTAATCTGGTGTGACTCGTCGCACAGCACACTATTTTTTTTTAATTTCGGTAATTTAAAAGCGCATTCTGTACTTGTTTGCCAGAATATAAATACACATCAAATTTTTAAGTATTAATTTTAAAAATTTTACATTAAAAATAAATTTTTTTGCGAAAAAAAGGTATTTTTTCGAATCTCGGGGGGGGGGGGGGGGGGTAATTACCTCCTTTACCCCCCCCCCCCTTGTATCCGCCCTTGGTTCCATTTGGTCAAATCTTAGACATTGGGCGATAGGAGATTAAAAAGATATCTAAATGACAAAAGTCAAATTTGGAACAAGTGGCGGAACTTCTTTTTTGGGCCAACTTTTTCAGACTCGTCGTTCAGACAGCTATTTTATTTCTCTCTGCCTCTGTTATGGTTTTTTATTTAAGAATATACACTTTTTTTTTTAACCATATTTAACTGAAACGTTGACTAACAAGTAAAAATTTTGGCCAGAAAAAAAGCGTCTATTTGATTGAATTGGACGATGTAATGCATGAAGGCACCAAGCGCCATTAACCTAATTCTGAGATAAGCGCAATTCATTTGCACAATTGGAAACAAAACCAATGGCAGCCTTTTTTTTTGTTTTATTCAAAAAGAGTGTACAGCGTAATAATGTTGTGATTTAAATAAAGAGGTAGATCTTCTTTTTCCCTACAAGATGGCGGTCTTATCTCAATTTGGATCATAATGGCGCTTGGTTCCTTTATGCATAACATCGTCCAATTGTGGTCACCGCTCTTCATTCAGCGTTCTTATCTTCCTTTATATAAACGTATTAGTAATAATCATTCGTCATTAGGCAACAAACCAAAGGGAGTTTGCGATGCTATTTAGATTTTTATAATTCCTTTTATTCATTTGATAAAAATAATTTTAAAAACTTCAAAAAATCAAATAACATGACTAGAAATCTTTTTAAAATAAATTATATTATTAATAATAAAAAATATCTTAATAAATTACTGATGCTTTTTGAAAGCGAAAAATAATTTTTGTCAGAAATTCTAATCATATATAAAAATTATTTTAAGAATATACTGTATTTTTAAATTTAATAAAATTTCTCATCACCTGGCGCTATTGGCAATCGTGATGTGACCGGGCTTTAAAAATACTGATCAAGTACGAAATTTCTTTAAAATCTCATCGTTAGATGATGCAGGGGGCATCAAAATGGAAACAGTCTTATGGGCATTGTGCATAATCCTCGATTTAATTAACGTTGGGCTGATTAAAGAAAGAGTGAAAGGCGTTCGAGGAGGTTTCGCTGAGTTCGCCATTGATTCCGATAATGATGGTATGTTGATGCTCGGGCTTCTCGGGATCCCCTTCAATGTCAATCTCTTCGGTTTCGTCCTGCTCAAGTACTGGGACAGGGACAGGGACAGGGATAGTTGTTATTTTAGACACCACGTCCTGTTTCGAAACTTTCTGTTCATTTCGGGGGAATCTCAATTTGGGGAATTGCTCTTTCATGAAATATCGAAACGTCGAGTAGCCCATCACCTTAATGGTGGGGTCGAAATGTGCACAGAATTCCTTATAAGCATTATGGATCGTCTTGCGTGTGATGTCACCGGGCATGACCAGCCGTTGTTTGTGTTTCGGGACATTCGTGAGTGCTTTGGGCACCTTCTTGCTGGGACAATCGGGAAGCGCGTGTTGTTCTATATACGTCTGAAGGAAGGAGGTGGCATGCCGGTAAATGTCTAATGGAAGTGTATTGTGAGGCCGTTTGCCGTGATTGCCGTGCACTCGTGGCGTCACTCCATGGGTCATAACGTGTTTCCGGATTCGTTTGAGCTGATAATGCGAACAGTTCTCGAGGTAGAGGAAGGCGTCCAGGCAGACTCGGCGTCCTTGGAAGGCGTATTGGGAGCGAAGCCTTCTTCTCTCCTTGTGGCGCATCGTCTCTTCGGGGTTGGTGAGCACGGCCATCGTCACCCCCATCAGGTACATGTCGTGTTCAGATTTGGTGAGTTCTGCGATATTCAGTCTATGCCGATAAACAAACTCAGCACTTAGGCCCCGAAAGCAATTCTCCTCCTGGCATTCACAGCCCTTTTCGAATCGTTCTTGAACTTGCTTCGCATTTTCCTCATCATTTATATGTTTTTTAATTCTCTTCACGCGGCGCACAGATTCTTCGTTTGTTTTTGAAACAATCTCCTCTTTTATGGCTTTGGGCTCCTCGTCCACTTCGATTTCACCGGTTACGACGATCTCCTGAATGATTAATTAATGAGATATTTATTTTCCATTTAAATATATGAACAATAAAAATACCTGAATGTCGGAATCGCTCTCAATTTCAAGTTCTTCAGACGAGGCTTCACTTGTTGTTTCTTTGTCTGCCATTATTCTCCAATTTCCTGCATTGATAGTCAAAAAAAATTAATTTAAGGCCTTATCAAAATTATAATTCAAAAAATTCAAGAGGCTCATGAGCTGTGAATGCAAGTTTTCATCTTATTTGGACGATATTATGCAATAAATCTCAATTTCAATCATAATGGCGCTTGGTTCCTTCGTGCATAACATCGTCCATTTAACAATAGTTATTTTCTTTGTGATCAAAGAGCTTGAATAAATGAATCAGCTAAAGGAAGAAAATTGTACGAGTATATGTGATGCGGAAAGTGAGCTGGGACTTCTTGTCGGCGAAGTAAAATTATCGGTACGGGCATTTTAGTCGAATTAGGTTAAAAATAATGAATCGAGTAAATATTACAAAATAATGGACTTAGTAACCTTAAATAGTTTTGTGTTTAAATGCGTTTTGCTCAAAATTCCGTTCTTTAAATCTAAAGCTTTGAAAGGCTGTGACTTTTTTAGTTTTTGAGATATCTGAGTGGTTTTGGTCTTAAAATGTTCAGGGACAATGTTCCTCTACAATAAAATGCCCATAACTCTCCTTGTGAAATTTCCGACGGGGTCCCTCCCTTGCCACTTTCCGCATCACATATAGATTGTGTTAAATTTGAACTTGACTAAGAAAAATTTATCAATAATTTAAAGGTGACGATGAGAGTAGAGAAAAAACGAAAATGGAGTCCTTCAGCAAGAATAATTTTTATTTTATTTCATTTTTGAAATATTCTTTCTTCATTAGAAATTTTTATTTTAGTCATGCTTTGATAAGAATTCCGATATGAAAATATGATTGAGAAATTCTATGGAAATGAAAAGAATAAATAATTGAGCAGTGAGCAAGCAGCGAGGAGTCTCGATTCAATTTTTGATACATCAATAGACGAATTTGAAGTTTTTTTTTTTAAGTTAGCGCAAAAGAGACTTATTGATTTTTATATGACATTTATTTTGCTTGTGTTGAACGCATATTAGTTTCAATGAAGGATGGTATCAATAGAAAGGAGGGCTCGAGAAATAAATGAATTCTTAATAGGTCACATCTCTCAACGTGACGTTTTTGATCTAAGATTTCAAACAGCGATAGCAATAAAAATATTCGTTTCATTTTGTTAAACAAAACTTTACTTATTTGCAAAAAGTTTCCGATAGTTATCTCTTGTTTCGAGGGAATAAACAATAATTAACACACAAACTATAATGATGGTAATTTTTGGGAAATGTTCTAAGTGATTCTAAGTTTTCTATCAGAGTGCTAGCTAGCTATCTAAAAAATTTGAGATTATTTCAATTAGGCGCTTTCATAAAAAGATGAAGTCAGGGGTCGGCTTGGAGGATATTGTTGACAAGGATGTAGATAAATCAAAATCTGGAGATGATATTCAGACCAATTGATTCGGATTTTATCCTCCCGACGTGGACGTTTCAGAGTTCAAACGACTCCTTCTTCAGGATCATGCGGGGTTGAGAAACAAATTTGCTCTCAATTTTGTCATTAGAAATTGTAATTAATTTCGCTAGTGCACATATACTTAATGGGGCCAGGCAAAGAATTCTTTGTCCTTGAGGGCAAATTTGTTTCTTAACCCCGCATGGTCCTGAAGAAGGGGTCGTTTGAACTCCGAAACGTCCACGTATAGCGGGAGGAGAAAAACAGGGCTGGACTGGATATTCCTGGCACCCCGATGGCCCAGCCCAGCACTGGAGAGAATCCGAGTAAATTGGCCTGACTATTACCTCCTTTGGAAAGGTTTTTATTTAATTTAATCTCTGCGAATGATTCCAACCCTGGAAAAGTTGCGTTAACGAAAAAAAAATCGGCAAAACTTTTTGGGCGCCTTTACGTCACGATGTCAGACAGTTGAATCATTTATTAGAGTCGAAAGGGGAACGTCAAAACAAGATTTTGCCAAATGTCAGAAAATATAAACTCTCGAAAGGAGTGAGAGAGGGAAGCAAACAGAACATGCTCCATTACCAAGATTTTTTTTTTTTTTTTTAGATCAAATTTTAACAAATTAAAAGAAGAAATTTGTTGATTCATCTCTCCGTTTAGCGTGTAATTCAAAATTAAACAATAATTGCGACATGTGATGATAAAATATCAAAGCATGAAGCAATTAATAAAGGATATGATCTTAATAAACATTCTAGAAATTAAATAATGAGGAAAAAGGATCAACTTTCAAAGAAAACGAAATATTTGAAATTGTTTCTAAAGGGAAATTTTTTTTTATCAAAGGAAAAGAATTTAATTAAATTTTTTCCGATATTAAAATACAATAAAAAAAAATCTTCCTTCTCATATAATTTCAAAATTAATAAAAATGGATCAAAGGGCAGCAGATACCAAAATCATCAAAGTCAAGAAAGATCAATCGCCGCGGAACCTGGGATGGGTGACCCCCAAGGAACAAGGATGACAAGCAACTGAAGCCGATGAGCTGATTGATTTAGCCGCACGAGTCAAGAGGGCTTTTGGCATAATAAATGATAATCAAAGAGGTGCTAATCAAACACAATCCGCTAGTAGAGTGGGGGGGGGGGGGCTCTGCAAAGTGCTGGAGGGCAGTGCTGCCAACAAACAAAACTATCAAAAAAGCCGGAAAAGCATCGCTGAACATCCGCACGAGAAGAGTTAATTAAAACAAAAACACCTTGTTAAATTATTTATTTCTGTAATGTAACAAACAAAATAGAGAGATCAAAGCCATTCGGTAATCGAAAGTTGTGTTCTGTGCTTCCCACACCAGATTTTTTGGGTAGACATACATTTAGTTTCCGACAGTATGGTACATTTGAATTCAAGATGTAAAATTTATAAACATGGGGAAAATATTTATATTTTGTTATCATGGCAACCATTTCTCCTATCTTTCCTATAAAGTACAAGAGTAAAGTGTGCTTCAAACAATTTTGAGAGCAAAATGAGAATATACATTTTAAGAGCATCTAAAAAATAATTGAGTTTTGCATTTGAATCAAAATCGTTAGAGAGAATTTTGGGAAAATCGAAAAAAAGTGAATTGAAAAAGTACATCAGTAAAGTACTAGTACTTTTTGGCCGATTTTGTTCAAAAGCTTCGTGTTATGATCATTTTGCGAAAACCAGTTTTTTTTTTTACTCAGGGGACCTCAAAACGTGTATATTCATCGAAATCTCGACATCGAATTTTTGACATGAATCCAATACTTTCTCTATATATTAACATACATATAGAGGTAAGAGAAAGTAAAAATCATATAACGAGGAACGTATAGAAAAATCAAGTCAAGGACCCATGTGCCTGCCTGTCTTTTCGAATCTAAATTCTTTTCAAATCAAGATGCTCAGGGGCCCACATCTTGTGGGTACGTGGATGGCGACCACGAGCTACCCGAGCTGGGACTGACAGTCCTTCTGTTCTTTACATGTCTGTCCCTTCCTCCTCTATTTTCAAAAGGGGTCAGACCGTGCGACGGGCCGGCCTGTTCTATTTCTTCCGGCCGTAAAAAACCCATTCCGCAGGCCCCTTTTACGCCGACCCCGCACCGCGGGATTAAGGCGAAGATAGAAGAAGAAGATATCGCGGAATTGCACATGCCGTGCAATGTGAGGTCAATTTTTTTTTATTACGAGGATGGTTTAAAACGTAAGCTTGTCCTCTAAGAGCTTGGCTAAATCAATGAGATATGGCCCTCTGTAAAGGTTGCTCAAAGTACAATAATTCGCAAGAAACTACCAGGGCTGCTCTCAGAAGGTGTCGTTTTTAAATAGAAATGCCTGGAACCCCAATAGATATATTTATCTTCAAAGTCTTAAATGGCCTAAGCTGCCGAAAAGACTGTGTGAATGTGTGTGTGAGTGTGAGTGCGAATGAGAATCAATCGGGAATGACTTCCCCCAAAACTTTCTCGTATATTCTTTTGGAATTATGTCCGTGTGTCTGTGTGTGTGAACATGATTGCTTAAAAACCAGGGCAGCCAGATCGATGAAATTTGATATATACTCCTTGTACTAAAATTGTAGACTTCTATCAGCTTTTGGAGTAAGTACATCACTTGGAAGTAGTACTTTACTTAAAAAGTGTTTTCAAAAATTTTGAAATTTTCAATTTTTTTGTCATATTATGATAAATTACCCTATTGTAAAAAGTTTTTATTCTTTGACATTTTCTCAAAAACTGAATAGTTTTTGAAATAATCAACGAAGAAAAAGACATTTTTGTCTTTTTCTTCGTTTCAAAGTGGAACTAAATCACCTCAACGCACTCTATCTGCCACAGTAACTCGCATTTTAACAAATATTATTTTATTATGGATTGTAAAAATAGAAAATTTTTGATGGATGCTGTTTTAATAGAAATAAAATCAATCATTTGTAATTCTTATCTAAGCAACTCTCTAAATAAATATTCAAAGGCCCTTGTTTTTTTTTTTTTTGAAATATTAAATGGAATGATAATTTTTTTTAACAGAAGTTAAAAAAAGAAAATTATAATAGTCTATTGACACCTTTCTTCTAAAAATATAATTAAATTTCAATCGATTTTATTTATTTAGCTCTTTTGTTTTCCCCTTAGAAATGCAAATTGAATAAGAATGATATTTGGATTTGGAGCGTTTGAAAGAAATTTTAAAGCAATTTGAACAAAAGCATTGGAAAATGGTCTTTACGATCACGCCGTCACGACTCATAAACCTTTAATTTTATATAGAAATAATAGATTGATATTTACCTGAAAATGTTAAAAAGTTCCTTCAATTAATTTCCTTTTCGATTTTAACTTTCATTTGTTCCATTATAATTCCTTTTAATTGATTCTTGATAATTTAATAAATCAAAGAATATAGAAATGTCAATATGGCTCAGGGAGGGATCGACATCACAGAGATGCTAAAGTAGATAGGACACTTCCTTTAAAAAATATAAATTTAAAATTTCTTTTTTTTTTTTATTAACATTATTTAGTAAAACTATTTATTAGTGATTGAAATTCATTAATAAAGAAAATTTTCATTAAAAATATAAAATAATTTATATAAAAAAAAATATAAATGAAAAATTTTTAAAATGATTTTAAAGGTTAGGATTTAGGATTTTGGTTACAGGTGATTATATATATGTTGTGAATAAATTTAAATGTTTTTCTAAGAATATGTTTAAAGTTGTGATTAGATAAATAAGGCGAGAGAGATACCTGGAGTATTGGCTGATTCATATTCGGTGTCGGTTGAAAAGCAACTGCCACCACTTCGACTCCTTTTGACAGTTTGCACGACATTTGAGACGATTGCGGGTTTCTCTTCCATCCTTCGCTGTTGATGGGGATGAGATCCGAACGTCAGGGTGAAGGAATTAAGCCAGCATTGACGAGCCGGGACTCGGCCAACCCGATCGCATCCTGGTTACAATTCGACAGCTGCATAGGGATCTCAACTCCAACAAAACATTATCCCCAATCCCAATAGCAATCCACTTATGAAATCACTAGGCTGTTTGCTTGTTGTCGAAATCCACACCCTACAGAACATGATAATTGTATACCCGGGGGCGCATGCGTTATTTTCTCATCGGGTTCAACTTCGCTTTCGCATTAGCTGCTCACTGCTCAGTGCCGATGTCATGTCCTCCCTGTCCTCCCGTAGCTCATATCTCACATATCTTGATCATTTTCATTATTTCAATTAAACGAAAAAATTATTTTATTTATGAAAGTATTCTATTAAATTTATATATTTCGAAGTAATTTATTTTTATTGATTTTATTTATATAATTCATTCATACTTTATTAATTTTTTTAACAAGAAGCCATCTGTCTTCTTGCAAAGGAACTAAATTTATTTTCATAAAAAATTTCAACTTTTGGTCTAAATAGTTATTTATATTTTATACAAAAAATATATATATCCTAGTTGATATTTTAGTCAGAAAAATATAAAATTAAAATATGTCAATGTATTTTTTCATTAGAGACAGCCAAACGAGCAGAGTTGGGTTTTATACATGATTTTGTAGTTTTATACAAAAACTGGATAAAATGTATAAAACCGTGTATTATACTCGGCGGGATAAAACTGATAAAACTTGTCAAGTCTGTAAACGAGTGAGTTTTTCAATCAATAACAAATAAAAATAAAATCTTTAATTTTTATAATAAAAAACTATATCTATTTTTCTTAAAAAAAAAAAAAAATATTTCAGCTAATGTTGGCTAACTTGACCATGAACATAGGGAAATAAACTCCATATTTTAGAGATTGTCAAAAATATTTTTAATAAAAATATCTTCAAAAAAAGAATAATCATTATTAATAAAATAAAACAAAATGTGGTATGAAATACTTCCAACAATGGGCATTATACTTGCAGGCGTAGGAATTCCTCCTGTTCTAGTGCATTACCTCCATTCATGGGCAACTGGATCTGTAAGTTATTTTATTTTTTAATATCTTGCTTATCTTTAGTATCAAATATATTTATTCAATAATTTTTAATTTTCTTTTTTTTAGCCTTATTGGCGAGACCGAGAAACAAAAGATCATATGCATATATATTTGAGAGATACAAGATTACATAAGAATCCATACAAAGTTGTGGTAAAGTGCAATATAAATATTTCATTATAAAACTTAAATAGTTCTAGATATAGCAATAGGAAATATTTTTATAAATAGATTAAAAATACAAAATTTTCCCCGACTCCAAGAGGCACGGGAGGGGAGAAATCTACCTCGACTTCTGCCCAATGCCCCAGTTACTTTGCATTATACGACCCCGTAAACAACCCCCTCATCCATCTCTCTCACTTTTGGAAATGGCTCCAAAGGGATGCCGAAATCTCAACGAATTAACCAGAGTAAACTTCTCATATATAAAATTTTTTGATTCTGGGATGAACGACATCTATTCTCTGAGACTCAGATGAGCCGCAGTTACTTCATCTACACTTCTCATATATATATATATAAATTTCTCTAAGATCTGTGTCTGTTCGACGTCCTATGTATTTCTCGATCAACAGATGGGATTACCAAATGAAATTTTACATGTTGAAAGAATACAAGGAAATTATTTTCATTCTAAAGTTCCAATAATTCCAGCGTTATTAATTGAAGGTCCTTTTTGCCCTTGAATTATTGTAATTAAAACAAATTCAAAGAAACCTTCTAACCAGTGCAGGAAAGGAAAGGCTTGCACAGGGTACAGTACATACATTTCTAACAGAAAAGCCCAAAAATTGGCACATACCCCCTTCGGTACCCCTTTTCCATGCTTCAATTGTTTAAAAAAAAAATTAATTAAACAAATTTTCTCTTTCCAGGGTCTTGAATCTCTTCCTGATGAAGAGGAGAAATAAAAGAAAATGTAACAATTGTTAGTGACATGTTAAATAAAGAAAGAACAGAGCTTTAATTGTCGTATTCAACGTTTTTTTTTTTTTTTTTTTTATTTAATAAAATTACTAAATTAAGTATTTATTTTCAAATCTGTTGATTGCCTTATTCATAATCCTTGTTCTGATTTCACTTGGCGTGCACTCCGTGCCAGCACGGAGGCGCCGGAATCACCAAATCCTAGTGGGAACTTTAAAAATGAGATCAGCCTCCTCCTCAGCTAAAAAAGACATACGTCCTTGGATATGACATCTCATCCGGAAACAACAAACGAAATCTCTTAAGTCGGCCAAATGGTTGTAATTCAGTGGTCGTACATGGTATATCGACCCCCAGGAGTCGACGACGACCACGATAGCCGATCTCATTTATTTGACTTCGGCTATGAAATCAGCATTTGGCCATACATTTTAATTTTGACTTTCCATTATCAGCTATTCTGGCTTCAAAAAGATATATCTGTTTTTTATCCTTCATTATGGATCTCGATCCGACTCTTCCGTCTTCATATCTAGTGGAAAAAGGAAGGAATATGGGGATATATAATTTTTAACTAATTATTTTTTCATTTTGCCCTTGAAATCTTAAGAAGACCACTTTACTCTTGTACTTCATAGGAAGGATAGGAGAAATTCATTTTTTTCGAAAGAGACGGTGTAATGTGCTATTGGTTTAATTTTGATTATGATGGCTGGGAATAAGGTAAATAATATTTAGAATTTTATAACAAAAAATGATTTTATTAAATTTAAATAATTGTGCTTCGCGATTATGCTGAAAGATTTTTAAAGTGAAACTTTATTTTGATCGACACAAATTTTTTCGATTCTCTATCAGCATGTCGCGTTACAAGCCGTGACGTCAAATGCCGTGACGCTACAAGAAATTTAATATATATGAAGAATTATAAAAAAATAATTGTGAGATTTAATTTTTCAATTTTAAATTGATAAAATATTATTTTTAAAATAATTTAAAATGATTCAAATACTAAATAAATATTTTTCTCAGTTTTTAATTTAACATATGCCAATTGATTTCCCATTATCATTCCCATTTTCCAATTATTAAATTAAGATTAAAAAAGCGATTTTAATACCCTTAATTGAATAATTTTCTGAAAATTTTCAGTTAAAAGCCTACGATCCGAAAAAAGTTTCACTTGCATCGTGGTTTCATAAAACCACACAATGTTTTTTTAAAAGTTTACAATTTTCATTATAATGTTTGGCTTATCTGTATGAAATAATTTCCAGGTATTATTGACGATGATCTTGGGGGTGTCAGTGGCGAGGTTCCAGCATCCAGGTAGAGTTTTTGGCCTGTTGGCCTCTCGTTCTGGCAGAAAATGATATATTTCTTGATGTCGGGGGTTTTGCACCCATTTAGTGCGGAGTCAAACTTTTTGCAGGATTTTGCGGGATGGTTGAATATATTAATATGAAGGAGTTTATCTAGAAGGGGCAGGCATATTCACCTAGATACCCCCCTAGAGCTAGATGGTCAAGGCTTCAGCATCAAAGATGACTGAAATATGATATAGTGAGATACTGAGCAAGGGCCAGTGGAATACTGAGAGACCCCCTTGAACAGTGGATGATGATAGATTGCTTCTTCATGATGATTTTCTCTGATCTTCTCTGTCTCCTCTGATGGCCTTCGGCCCAGCAACTTATATAGGGCGCACCCTCCCTTCTTCTGCGTTAGCCTGCAGGGGTAGAAGTGGAGAGGGAATGCGATGTCCGAGTCTCGTGTCCTTATTTGGTTAGGAAAAGATTTTTCCTTTCTTTTCGCTTTTTAAGTTTGGGGATGGGGTGGCTGACGTCTCCGATGAGTAAGCAAGGGGGCGGGTACTCGCCTCCGCGGCTCGTGTCCTTATATGGCCAGAAACAAGATTTTGGTTCCTAACCAAGAGGGTGGGGATTTGTCACCGAAGTTCCTGTCCTTATATGGTTAGGAAACGATTTTATTTTTTTCTGGGGTTGTGACTGCACTCACGGATTTCAAATTATATTTTATTCAATTTTAATTCACTTTTTCCTTACAGCGGTATGCGAACCGAATGAATATATGATTTGCGTTTGTCATCCTATCCCTCTGCCCCATGGATATTGTCCCCCCCCATAATTTAGTCCAGATCCGGGCAGACGACTTGCTGGTGGTCTGGGAAAGGGCATGGAAATTTTTTTGAAAATTCGGCACTGAAATCTGCATTTTTAGCTATCCTGAGACGTGAAATATATTATCAAACTTATGATGGAAAAATATAAAATGATACATCAATCAATTGGTCTTGAATAGCACTTTAAGAATCTATATATATCTATATATATAAAAATGAAATGGGAAAAATGTATGTATGTATGTAAATATGTATGTATATGTTCTATAGAAATCCACAATTTCCAATGAATCCATTTGAAATTAAGTATACATATAGTATATGGCTCTGGGAGTAACGTAGTAATAATTTGAATCTCTTAAATGTTTTGGAAAATTAATTATAATCAAATTTCTTCAAAATGGGAACACAAAATCAACAAATTGGCTAGAAATTAGAGAGCGTCCTTTATGCTGTGTGAACCAGCTTCCTACCTGACTATGGGCTGGGGGTGGGGGCTACGCGGCAGTTGAAAAGCGAAGAGAGGTGACTGACCCTTTAAAGTCATAAACAGACCCTTTTGTGCTGTTCCCAATCGTACCCTCGCCTCGCTTGAATATAAGATCCTTCCTTAACATCTTAACACTTGCATTGCAACAAGAAATATCCCAAATTGGGAATAAACTTGCTCGCCGAAGGCGAGCAAGGGGTCCAGGGGCGCAGCCCCTGGCTAGCGGAAAGCCCGCCGAAGGCGGGCTTTGCGACTAGTGTTGTGGCCAATGGGAATTTTGCATCCACTGGGTGGAAGTTTATACTGCCTACGGCAAGTAAGGTATCCGTCACAACTATCTATATAGTGAAGCTGAGACCTATTTGTATCTAATAAATAAGTCCCCACCTTCTTGAGGAATTAAATAAAAACTATAATAAATAATAAACAAATGTCTGAAAAAATATAAAATTAAAAACGGGGTCACCAATTAAAACAAAGTTTTAACAAAAGAAAAATAACAACGATTTATTGGGGTGTCATTATGGGGCACACAAAGGGGGGTGTCTCTCCAAATAGCACTTTCCAACACAACTAAAGTACAAATAAATAGGGAAACTTAGGTGTAAAAATATGAAAATGAAACAAAATAATAGAGCACATGCAAAAATAAAATAATAAAATATTATAAACAAAAAGTAAAAGTGAAAATAGATTATTTGGAATTCCAAAATTAAATTAAATTAAATTATTCAAATTATTAAATTATAAAAGAGAATATTGGAACCAAATTAAATTTTAAGACAAAATATAAAGAAAAATAAACAATGACAAATAGGTCATTAATTAACATTAGTGAAATAAGGGTCAATCAATGACACTTATTTTACTAAATTATTTGACTAAATTATTAAAAATGAAATGTTCAGAATCCAAAAATCAGTATTAAGATAAAGAAAAAGATGGATAAAAAACAAATGTCACTTATCAAACAAAGGATGTCGAAATGTTGAACAGCGTGCAGCCGAATGTCCTCAAGACAAAGGAATATGTCGGCCTGATGTCTCCCAGGACAAAGAAATTGGCTTCCTCCAGTCAGCAGCCGAGTTGAACAAAGAGTTCATATGATTGCCAGGTGGCGAATGGTGGTTGATCAAACAGATCAAAATTATAATATAAATTATAATTTTATTTCTCTCTCTCCGATTAATTAATAGTGACTACTTAGTCAATGTGGTATTGTTTATATTAAAGTTATAAACAATAGAGATTTAAATTAGCAAATTAATCGCCAATTAACAAGGAGTCCAAAAGAACTCTCTAGTTTCGTGAACAAACGAAACCAGCTAAAATGTTTGCCAGATGGGCAAACAAAGAGAGAGAGAGAGAGAGAGAGAGAGTCGGTGTCTTCTCAAGTAGTTACAAAGACAGAGGCTGGACTCCAACTGGCTGCTGACAGGGCGAAGGGCTTCGAGACTCGGTTGACCGGATGGGCTGAGGCCATAAAACTCGCAATTTTTATGGACAGTATACGCCATCTGTTAGGGACTTGCCTTACACTTTGCAATTGGCTTCAAATTTGAAATGTTTGAAATTATTATTGATTTTGGCTGCAACAACTAGTTATATAATAAAATACAAAATACATAATGAAATACACTTTTTCGCACACTACACTAATGGGGAAGTGAGATGTTTTGGCTTGATTCGCATAGGTGACCGCCAGAGGTCCCTAATGAGGCCGGACGAATGCTGCTATCGAGCGTATTTTTCACAAAAAATCAAATTCGTCATCTTACCCGACTTCCTGCTATAGGCCTATTTTATTTTTAAAATAGCCTATATAGAACGAGACAATTTTTATGTGTAGGTAACACAACACACAAGATAACAGAAAAATATTACAGAGAGAGCGAAATTCTTAATTATGTTAACATTTCAGTTAATTTCAGTATATTTCATAATTATGTATTCATTATTTTATTTCTATTTATTGTATTTTTGTTCTAGAATGAATAGATAAATGTCTGATGAGACTAGATCTTTGATTAAATTGTTTAGGACAAATTTAACATTTGTAATCTTTTTGGCCGGAATGAAATCGTAAATGACGCCTTAAATAGGATTTATACTTAAATTGTTTAGAACAAATTTGACATAAATGTTTCTCCGGTTGGATTTTTTTGTTGGCGAATGAAGAGTTCGAACTTTTCTTTTTGCAAATTGACGGAATTTTCTCATTTTTGTCTTTTTTCTTAAATTTTTGCTTTTTTTTTTAAAGTTGCTTCTTTTTATGAAGATGAAATGTCTTAAACAAAAAAAATATGGGGAATGACTTCCCCGAGACTTTCTCGTATATTCTTTTGGAATTACGTCTGGGTGTGTGTGAACACGATTGCTTAAAACCAAAGCAGCTAGATCGATGAAATTTGTATATGCTCCTTACACTAAAATTGTAGATTTCTATCAACTTTTGGAGTAAATACGTCACTTGGACTTAAAAAGTTTTTCCAAAATTTTGAAATTTTCAATTTTTTTGTTATATTATGATAAAATACTCTATTTTAAAAAGTTTTTATTCTTTGACATTTTTTCGTAAACTGAATAGTTTTTGAAATAATCAAAGAAGAAATAGAAAATTTTCGTTAATTTTGATAAAAAATCAAAACAAAATCATACAGGTGTCATTAAAAAAAGGGTAAATATAAACAAATTCATTTGTTTCACAAATTCATTTGTTTATATCTACCCTTTTTTTAAAGACACCTGTATGATTTTGTTTTCATTTTTCTTTCCAAAATTAACGAAAAATGTCGTTTTCTTCTGTGATTATTTCAAAAACTATTCAGTTTTCGGACAAATATCAAAGAATAAAAACTTTTTAAAATCGAGTATTTTATCATAATATAACAAAAAAATTGAAAATTTCAAAATTTTGGAAAAAACTTTTGAAGTCCAAGTGACGTATTTACTCCAAAAGTTGATAGAAATCTACAATTTTAGTGTAAGGAGCATATACCAAATTTCATCTATCTAGCTGCTTTAGTTTTTAAGCAATTGTGTTACACACACACACACATAATGCCAAAAATGGTTTTTTTGGACTCAGGGAGGTCTAAAACGTGGAGAAACATCAAAATCTCGAAGTCGATTTTTTTTACGATTACATAACTTTCTCTATACGAGAAAGTAAAAAACATGACATGACATGAATCCTATACTTTCTCTCTCTAAATATTAACTTATATACAGATGTAACAGAAATTAAAAAAAAAACCGTTAATTATCAAACAACTCAAATTTTATTTCTATTTATTGCATTTTTTTCTAGAATGAATAGATAAATGTCTAATGAGAATAAATCTTCGATTAAATTGTTTTGAACAAATTTGACATTTGTAATCTTTTTGGCCAGAATGAATAAGAGAATGGGTGACAAGATGCGATTTTTGAATAAATTGTTTAGAACAAATATCACATTTGTAATCTTTTTGGCCAGAATGAATTTGTAAATGACGCCTTAAATCGGATTTATACTTAAATTGTTTAAACAAATATCACATTTGTAACCTTTTAGGCCAGAATGAATGTTATATGGTGTTGAGAATAGATTTTCGTTTAAATTGTTTAGAACAAATATCACATTTATAATCTTTTTGGCCAGAATGAATAAGAGAATGGGAGACAAGATGCGATTTTCGAATAAATTGTTTAGAACAAATATCACATTTGTAATCTTTTTGGCCAGAATGAATTCGTAAATGTTCTGTGAGATGAGATTTTCGTTTAAATTGTTTAGAACAAATATCACATTTGTAATCTTTTTGGCCGGAATGAATTCGTAAATGACGCCTTAAATCGGATTTATGCTTAAATTGTTTAGAACAAATTTGACATAAATGTTTCTCCGGTTGGATTTTTTTGTTGGCGAATGAAGAGTTCGAACTTTTCTTTTTGCAAATTGACGGAATTTTCTCATTTTTGTCTTTTTTCTTAAATTCTTGCTTTTTTTTTAAAGTTGCTTCTTTTTCTGAAGATGAAATGTCTTAAACAAAAAAAAAAAAAATAAAAGTGAATAAAAATTATCTTAATAACTGGTTTGAAAAATTGCTTTACTTTTTTTATTTTACCTTTTTTTGATGTTTTTTTGAGAAAATTAAAATGTCTTTTATCTAATATTTGTATAACGTTTGATAGACATTTTTTAGAATGCTTCCATAAAAAATATAAATTAATAAAGTTCGTTTTACAATGTATACATGGGAAGACTGGACCTAATGAAAAAAAGAATCAAATTAAAAAACAAAAGATTTGTCTGCGAATTATCTTTGAGGGTGCTTATAAAGTATTTATTGAGCGAGAGAATGACGTTAGCATCCACGTACTGTATATTCATAGCAAATGTCAGAGATTTTAAATAAAGTTATTATTAAAAACATCAAAATTAAAGCAAAAAAGACATAAGTTAATTAATATTTCATATTTAAATGTACGAATTTGTGATTGCAAAAGACTAACGAAATACTACTACAAATAAATGACATGAGAGAATGAGATATAGGTTATAAAATAAAAATAAATTACCAATATGAATAGGATATTTGATATCATCGACTGAAATGTCTTCTTGTTTGATAGATGACATATTTTTAACAATTCACAATTTTTTAATATTTAATTGTAATTAAATAATTCAAAATGTGGACAAAAGCAGAAATGTAGAGTATAGAATAAAAGAATAATCCATGAAATGCAGGAACAATTATCTATGAACAAATAGTAACAAACTTTAGACACTTGTCAAAAGTTAAAAGACGATCAAAGCGCTCTCAAGTGTTGAAGAAGGAAACTATTCGACAGGTGGGAAAATCAACTTGGAATTTCATATATACATTTTGCTAATTTTGCAAATTAAGGTACGATTGATTATATTTTCTCAAATATCTTACGAATTAAAAGAAAATAAGAATTTATTAAATTCTTAATATGAATATTTAAAGGTTGCTTGAAAACATGGAAAGCAATGCAGACAAACTAAAAAAAACTTTGATTGACCCTTAATAAAGTTTTTTTGAGCTCATCTTTGGAGAGGTCTCTTGAAACATGATAAACTAAAATATTATAATACGAGATTGAAAAAAATTGGTCGGTGTTTTGCGACACCCTATTCTTCATCTTTCCTACATCATAAATTTTGGCCCATTGGCTACCAATCCAGGGGAAATAAATGTATAAAATAGGCCTAAATAGCCTTCGCTGCCGAAAAAGAGCTTAAATGAATAAAAAAAAAAAAAAAAATTGCCCCCCCCCCCCTTGACAAAATCCTGGGACCGCCACTGTGTGGGTGTGCTCAATTTTAAGCATGAAGGAATCGAGCTAGGAGGTTGAACGTTTATATTTAAGTTAGACACCCTCCTGGAGCGTGAAAATAAGCTTTTGAACAAAATCGGCCAAAGAGTACTAGTACTTTACTGATGTACTTTTTCAGTTTTTTCGATTTTCTCGAAATTCGCTCCAACGATTTTGATTAAAATTCAAAAATCAATTATTTTTTAGATGCTCTTTAAAATGTATATTTTCATTTTGCCATTGAAATCTTCTGAAGACCACTTTACTCTTGTACTTCAATCAGTAAAGTACTAGTACTCTTTGGATTTTAATTAAAAGCTTCGGGTCACCTCCCATGGGGTGCCTAAATTGAATATAAAATTTCAACCTCCTAGCTCAATTCCTTCATGCTTTAAATTGAATCCAGACAGACAGACAGACTATGTCGCGAAAACCACTTTTTTGGATTCAAGGGACCTAAAAACGTGAAGATCCATCAAAATCTCGACATCGAATTTTTGACATGAATCCAATACTTTCTCTCTCTAAATATCATACTTATATATAAAAGGCTAAGAGGGTGTTCGATGTGTGAAACAACCAATCAGGCCTCAGGGATAGCGCCATGGTAACAAAATATAAATATTTGCCCATGTTTACGATTTTTTTATTTATTTACATTTTGAATTCTAAAATATCGGCGTAAATTTTTTGTCTGTGTACCGGGAGAGTCCCGGAAAGGATATGATTGACAAAAAATCTTAAGTTCATGAATAATTAACCGTTAAAATAAACTCTATATATATATAAAAATGAAAAGGGAAAATGTATGTACCGGTATGTATATAAGTAGGCGAGCAAGGGGTCCAGGGGCGCAGCCCCCTGGCTAGACGGAAAGCCCCGCCGGAGGCGAAGATGTAAGAGAAAGTAAAAAAAAACACATTAATTATGGAAACAACCCAAATTTTATTTCTATTTATTGCATTTTTTTCTAGAATGAATAGATAAATGTCTGATGAGACCAGATCTTCGAATAAATTGTTTAGAACAAATATCACATTTGTAATCTTTTTGGCCAGAATGAATAAGAGTATGGCTGACAAGATGCGATTTTCGAAAAAATTGTTTAGAACAAATTTCACATTTGTAATCTTTTTGGCCAGAATGAATTCGTAAATGTTCTGTGAGATGCGATTTTTGAATAAATTGTTTAGAACAAATATCACATTTGTAATCTTTTTGGCCGGAATGAATTAGTAAATGACGCCTTAAATCGGATTTATACTTAAATTGTTTAGAACAAATTTGACATAAATGTTTCTCCGGTTGGATTTTTTTGTTGGCGAATGAAGAGTTCGAACTTTTCTTTTTGCAAATTGACGGAATTTTCTCATTTTTGTCTTTTTTCTTAAATTCTTGTTTTTTTTTTAAAGTTGCTTCTTTTTCTGAAGATGAAATGTCTTAAACAAAAAAAAAAAAAAAAAATAAAAGTGAATACAAATTATCTTAATAACTGGTTTGAAAAATTGCTTTACTTTTTTTTTTACCTTTTTGTGATGTTTTTTTTAGAAAATTAAAATGTCTTTTATCTAATATTTGTATAACGTTTAATAGACATTTTTTAGAATGCTTGCATAAAAAATATAAATTAATAAAGTTGGTTTTACAATGTATACATGGGAAGACTGGACCTAATGAAAAAAGAATCAAATTAAAAAAGAATAATAGGCCTACAAAAGATTTGTCTGCGAATTATCTTTGAGGGTGATTATAAAGTATTTATTGAGCGAGAGAATGACGTTAGCATCCACGTACTGTATATTCATAGCAAATGTCAGAGATTTTAAATAAAGTTATTATTAAAAACATCAAAATTAAAGCAAAAAAGACATAAGTTAATTAATATTTCATATTTAAATGTACGAATTTGTGATTGCAAAAGACTAACGAAATACTACTACAAATAAATGACATGAGAGAATGAGATATAGGTTATAAAATAAAAATAAATTACCAATATGAATAGGATATTTGGACCCTGTTATGCAATGGTGTTTAAAAAAAAAAAAAATTCAAAATTGAGTTAAGGAAGGAATTTTTTTTTAAATTCTTTTATTTATAGTTTTTTTTTAAAAAAATATAATAAAAAATTTTTTTTATATTTTTTTTCTAAAATAAAAAAAAAAAAATAATATAAACAAAATAAAAAAAAAAAATTTTTTTTTTGTTTTTTTTAAAAATATTTGTTGTTTTTTATACAACACCTTATAAAAAAAGGGGATTTGATATCATCGACTGAAATGTCTTCTTGTTTGATAGATGACATATTTTTAACAATTCACAATTTTTTAATATTTAATTGTAATTAAATAATTCAAAATGTGGACAAAAGCAGAAATGTAGGGTATAGAATAAAAGAATAATCCATTAAAGAGTGCAGGAACAATTATCTATGAACAAATGGTAACAAAGTTTAGACACTTGTCAAAAGTTAAAAGACGATCAAAGCGCTCTCAAGTGTTGAAGAAGGAAACTATTCGACAGGTGGGAAAATCAACTTGGAATTTCATATATACATTTTCTCTACCCTGTAAAAATATGGATAGACCAAGGATATGGACCATTTCAGAATGATGTCACATTAAACTATTCATATCGTTAAAGGATCCTTTTTAGTTTTTAGTTTTTTTTTATCAAAATGCATAGAAGTAATTATTATTTAACTCTCAAAGGTGAGATAAGCCATTCCCAATAATTGCTTTTGCATATATTTCATTTTCTTTTCTAATTAAGCAGATATTATCTTTAAAAATAACCTCAAAATTTTTGTTTATTATCTTTATATATATTATTTTGTAAATCAGGTATGTATAAAACATCCTTGACAAGTATTTCTTTCGAATAATTATATTAATAATTATATTTTACAATTAATATATCCTTCCCCAATTCCTCTTCACTTCTGATCATTTATTTATTTATTTATTTATTTAAGTCAATTTCACGGGCCGAGCCCAATTTACAAAATATATATTTTTTACATCAATAACAAAGCCAAAGAAAGTCAAATTTGAAATTTAAAATTACAATTTGAATTAAAAAACAAAACAAAGCCAGTTCCCTTCTATTAAGACATCATGACGGATTTGACCTGATGCAAGGATGACGCAAACATGTCCAGCTGATCCTCGAACTCATTCCCCAGTCTGTGGAGCCTTGCCAATGGAGAATTGTATGAGTAATTTCTTCTGCAGGTGGCCTCGTAAAAGATGCCTCTATTCCTGGTTCTGTAGTTGGGCACCCTTATGCCATTCATGGAGAGCAACTCGGAGCAGTCATAGGTTGTTAGTATCTTTTTGAGAGTGACAAGATCGGCTACTATCCGTCTATCGCCAAGAGACCTCATGCTCAATAGTGCCAACACTCTATCATAGTCATATCCCGTCCACTCTGCTCCCTGCTTATACCTTACATAACGCAAGAATTTTTTTTCCACTGATTGTAGACAGGAGGATTGACCAGCATAGAAGGGCGACCAAATGACCGAGTTATACTCGAGTTTCGACCTCACCAGACCACAGTATAGAGACTTCAGCGCAAAGATGTTGTTAAAAGCTCTGGTGTTGCGACATACAAAACCCAATGTCACCGTAGCCTCCCTCGTTACTCTCTCAACGTGATAACGAAAGTTAAGCCGCTCATCGAAATAGACACCGAGATCCCTGACCACTGACACAGTCTTGACTGTTTTATTGCCAATTCTGTAGTCGAAGGCAACCAAGGATGAGGCCCTGCGGAATCTAATGATGTTACATTTGTCAACATTGGCCTCCAGGTAGTTTCTGCGCAACCAAACATCGAGGCAATCCAAGTTGTTCTGGATCGACTCACAATCCTCCAAAGACTCCACCGTTCTGAAGATCTTAATGTCATCAGCAAAAAGCAGATCATCCACGCCATGAAGGCAACCAGCAAGGTCATTAATGAAGATCACAAAGAACAGGGGGCCCAGATGCGACCCCTGGGGAACCCCAGAGCAAGGGAAAAAGTCCTCCGAGAAGTTATCCTCGATGCGCACTCTGAGTCTCCGATTCGTCAGGTAGCTCCCGATCCAAGACAGCAGACTACCACCAAGCCCCAGCCTGTCCAGTTTACTCAACAAGAGAGAATGGCAGACTTTATCAAATGCCTTCGATAAATCGCAATACACCGAGTCCACCTGACAACCCTTAGCTATGGAATTGTTAATATATTCTTGATAGAGTAATAAATTTGTTGTTGTAGATCTCCCCGTTACAAAGCCATGCTGCTGTGGGATAATAATATTCTTAAAGGCCGGCGCAAGCAGATCCAAAACAAGACTCTCAAAGAGTTTGGGGATCGTGGACAAGATGGTGATTGGTCTATACTTGGTGACGTCAGATTTGTCACCCTGGCTTTTGTAAATGGGAATTACATACCCCAATTTCCATACGTTCGGGAACAGACCGAGTGCCAGCGATTTGTTGAATAAAATAAGAAGAGGCAAACATAGTGCCTCTGAACACATCTTAACTAGTCTCGGGGGTATATTATCTGGGCCATATCCCTTGCCACAATCAAGACCCTCGAGTTTCTTCATGAGCACCTCGCTGGAAATCCTCTGCTTTAGTATGTTCACAGAGAAATCACACCCAGAGCCAGCGTCATCCACAAAATTGTGCTTCACATAGACAGATGAAAAATAATCCGCGAAAAAGTTGGCTATTTCGCACCCATTGCTACTCGACTCCCCATTGTACTGCATCTGGTCTGGCAGCGAGCCATTCGATCGCAATGAATTTACGTACCCCCAGAATGACTTCGGGTCATGCATCACACTGCTCTGGACAGCATCTATGTGTTTCTTGTGGCTGAGACTGGAAAGCTGCTTACATCTGCTTCTGAGTTGGGTAAATTCCTGATAGTCAGTATATCTTTGGGAAGATTTATATCTTGCATGAGCCTTTCTTTTCTCACCAACGAGATATCTCAATTCAGGTGTAAACCACTTAGGAAACCTATCGGAGACGCTGTTACGACTGACAGGCACGAACTCGGCGATTGCTTGATACAGTGTCTCATAAAAATATTGTACTGCATCCTCAAGGGATAGGAAATCCATTAAGCACCACTTGATTGAGTTTATGTATTGGGACATACCAATATAATCACTCTTATCAAAATTATACTGATAAGAATCTCTGGCATGGTATTGTTCCGATGGTAATATTAATGAACACTCGAGGGGAGGATGATGCGAATCCGGCTTAAGGAGCCACTCATCTGACGTGTGGAGATTAGCATTAATGAAATTAGTGTAAACAAGGTCCAATCTTCTTCCGTTACAGTTCAAAATTTTATTTATCTGCTCGAGACCATCTGGCCATTTCCAAAATAAAAAAAATTTCGCTTTGAATCATACCATTTTGAAAAGAAAATTTTATTTCAGAAATGAAAGTCAGAAGAAAACTGATTCTATTTCGTTTTTAAAAAATTCTTATTTTTTTGATTTTAACATTTCATTTTTACGCTTATATTCATCTACATATACGTATTCTCAAGTTAAAATTAATTATCAGGAGGAGCATCGAGAGCCGTTACCAAAGTAATGTCTTCTTCAGCAAGTCCTCCAAGAAGAACGTGAAAATCTTTAATTTCTTCTCCAATCCCACGAAGGCGCTCAACCATTTCAAGGGTTGTCCTAATGAATTCTTGCATGTCTTGATGATTCTCAAGTTTCGTTTGAAATAGCCTTCTGAGGAGATATAGCTGATTAGATAAATTTGATCTTTCATGTATCTTCTGAAGCCTTCCTTCGGATTTTCCGGCTTCTCTTCATTGACTACAGTAAATATCCAAAGATCATTTTTAATTAAAATTTCCATTTTTGATAATTATTTTCATTTAGTTTGGCAAAGTGAAATTTAAATTTTTATGTTCCATTGTTGAAGTATGGGCCCATAACCTTCTAGGATTTGTAATTAACTATTGATTCAGTTAAAGCGGGAAGAAAACAACATTTATTAAATAAAAAGGAAATTCATACAATAACAATAAATATACATAAACAATAACTCCATGGTAATCTGATATAATATCGATTTTTTCGACCAATTGTTTAGTCGATGGTCATAAATGAATTAAAAAATAGACTAAAAAACTGGATCTTGACGTATTTATCAAAATGTTTGCATCTAAGAAAGCAAAAACACAATAGATTTGTTTTTGTGTATAAATTTTTCTTCCTACTTAATGGCATTATTCATTTTGATTTTTTTGTGATGTAAGTTATAGTAATTTAGGCCTAAATAAATATACATTTCCTTCTAATTAACTACTATTAGGGTTAGCGTATACATTAAAAAAAAAAAAAACTTCATGGTTTTACTTGTCAATTATTCCATTTAATAATGGGGCCCAAAAAAAAGGTTGCGGGGGGCCCAGCTAAAATACGTTACGCCACTCTATAGGGGTTCCTTTAAAAGGTGGGTTTTAAGACATTTTTTAAAGATGGCTACTAAGCGAGAGTGGGGGATCATTTTGGAATTGTTCAAATCAAACAATACAATAGTTGCCCTGACCAGCGAAATAGGACGCTCTCAGTAGAAAAGTGTCTAAAAAACAGAATACTGAAAATATAAGTTTTTAATAACTTGCTAATTTTGCAAATTAAGGTACGATTGATTATATTTTCTCAAATATCTTACGAATTAAAAGAAAATAAGAATTTATTACATTCTTAATATGAATATTTAAAAGTCATTCAGTATGTAATTCGCTTCTAAAGATGACACATATGGTGTCGAAATACGTATAAAGTGTTAATATCAAATTAATATATTATTGAAATTTCCAAAGGAGTGAGGAAGTCGAAAAATTGCTAAGAGCCTTTATCAAGAAAATCTTTATGTTACCACTCAATGTGCCTAACTACATGATTACTCTGGAGACGGGAATGACCTCAATGTATTGTTACACGAACAGTCTGCATCTTGACTATATTTTGAGGGTATTGAGGTTGCCGGAGGGAAGGTTGCCTAGACTCTTGGCACTGAGGGCTATCGAGAAGAACATATTCTGGTTCCAGGGTTTAAAAAAGCTCGTGAATGAGCTGAATGTTAGAGTTGCCGAAGGAGGAGTATGGTCGGAGAGCTGGGTGGGGGAGTTCGAGGCCCTCAAGGACGCACTGAAGACCTGCGAGAGAGAAAGAGCGGTTCGGGCGGCTTTGAGAGGGGAACATCAAACTTTTGGACCTGTCCCCGCAGAGAGAATCCTATTTGGGAACTTCGCTGTCTCACAAGGATAAATGCTGGTTAATGAAAATAAGAGGAGAGGCCCTGCACTTTGGAAGTCTGGAGAAGACGCGCGATGCAGTTTGTGCAACTTGAATGAGAGAGAAGACACATACCATTTTGTTGCCATTTGTCCGATACTAAGTTACATAAGAATAAAATGGCTGGGTCGTGCGGAGCTGGATAGAGACGAACTCATTAGTATCCTGGACGGGGCAAATTGGATGGGCGTTGCGAGGTATGCGGCAGAGGCGTGGACATACCGCTGGACCTTAGTCCAGGAATTCAACTTTTGAGAATGCCCTATCTCTCGAAGAAAATTGCAGACGGTCTTTGATTGAGAGACCATGCAAATAAACTCAAATTACAGATATTTATTCATGTGTTTGTTGTACTTTTACTTTATTGTTATAATGTTCCTATTTGAATAAAAATTTATTTATTATTATTATTATTTATATTATTGAAACAGAAAACCTTGTAAATTTAATTCTCCTATTAAAAATTTAAAGGTCGCTTGAAAACACGGAAAGCAATGCAGACAAACTGAAAAAAAATTTTGAGAGACCTTTAAAAATTAATATTTGAAGTTGAAAATTTGAAAAACTTTATTTTTTGACTATAAAATTCGATGATAACGAGAAAAAAAAAAAATTTGGACCCCTCTGACAAAATCCTGGGACCGCCACTGTGTGGGTGTGCTCAATTTTAAGCATGAAGGAATTAAGCTAGGAGGTTGAAAGTTTATATTTAAGTTAGACACCCTCCTGGAGTGTGAAAATAAGCTTTTGAACAAAATCGACCAAAAAGTACTAGTACTTTACTGATGTACTTTTTCAGTTTTTTCGATTTTCTCGAAATTCGCTCCAACGATTTTGATTAAAATTCAAAAATCAATTATTGTTTAGATGCTCTTTAAAATGTATATTTTCATTTTGCCATTGAAATCTTCTGAAGACCACTTTACTCTTGTACTTCAATTAGTAAAGTACTAGTACTCTTTGGATTTTAATTAAAAGCTTCGTGTCACCTCCCATGGGGTGCCTAAATTGAATATAAAATTTCAACCTCCTAGCTCAATTCCTTCATGCTTTAAATTGAATCCAGACAGACAAACAGACTATGTCGCAAAAACCACTTTTTTGGATTCAAGGGACTTAAAAACGTGAAGATCCATCAAAATCTCGACATCGAATTTTTGACATGAATCCAATACTTTCTCTCTCTAAATATCATACTTATATATAAAAGGCTAAGAGGGTGTTCGATGTGTGAAACAACCAATCAGGCCTCAGGGATAGCGCCATGGTAACAAAATATAAATATTTGCCCATGTTTACGATTTTTTTATTTATTTACATTTTGAATTCTAAAATATCGGCGTAAATTTTTTGTCTGTGTACCGAGAGAGTCCCGGAAAGGATATGATTCACAAAAATCTTAAGTTCATGAATAATTAACCGCTAAAATAATCTCTACATATAAAAATGAAAAGGGAAAATGTATGTACCGGTATGTATATAAGTAGGCGAGCAAGGGGTCCAGGGGGCGCAGCCCCCTGGCTAGACGGAAAGCCCCGCCGAAGGCGAAGATGTAAGAGAAAGTAAAAAAAAAACACATTAATTATGGAAACAACCCAAATTTTATTTCTATTTATTGCATTTTTTTCTAGAATGAATAGATAAATGTCTGATGAGACCAGATCTTAGAATAAATTGTTTAGAACATATATCACATTTGTAATCTTTTTGGCCAGAATGAAATCGTAAATGTCTATTGAGATTCGATTTGTGATAAAATTGTTTAGAACAAATTTCACATTTGTAATCTTTTTGGCCAGAATGAATTCGTAAATGTGCTGGGAGACTTGATTTGTGATAAAATTGTTTAGAACAAATATCACATTTGTAATCTTTTTGGCCAGAATGAATTCGTAAATGTTCTGTGAGATGCGATTTTTGAATAAATTGTTTAGAACAAATTTCACATTTGTAATCTTTTTGGCCAGAATGATTAAGAGAATGGGTGGCAAGATGCGATTTGTGATTAAATTGTTTAGAACAAATTTCACATTTGTAATCTTTTTGGCCAGAATGAATTCGTAAATGTTCTGTGAGATGCGATTTTTGAATAAATTGTTTAGAACAAATTTCACATTTGTAATCTTTTTGGCCAGAATGAATTCGTAAATGTTCTGTGAGATGCGATTTGTGATTAAATTGTTTAGAACAAATTTCACATTTGTAATCTTTTTGGCCGGAATGAATTAGTAAATGACGCCTTAAATCGTATTTATGCTTAAATTGTTTAGAACAAATTTGACATAAATGTTTCTCCGGTTGGATTTTTTTGTTGGCGAATGAAGAGTTCAAACTTTTCTTTTTGCAAATTGACGGAATTTTCTCATTTTTGTCTTTTTTTCTTAAATTCTTGTTTTTTTTTTAAAGTTGTTTCTTTTTCTGAAGATGAAATGTCTTAAACAAAAAAAAAAATAAAAAATAAAAGTGAATAAAAATTATCTTAATAACTGGTTTGAAAAATTGCTTTACTTTTTTTTTTTACCTTTTTGTGATGTTTTTTTTAGAAAATTAAAATGTCTTTTATCTAATATTTGTATAACGTTTGATAGACATTTTTTAGAATGCTTCCATAAAAAATATAAATTAATAAAGTTCGTTTTACAATGTATACATGGGAAGACTGGACCTAATGAAAAAAGAATCAAATTAAAAAAGAATAATAGGCCTACAAAAGATTTGTCTTCGAATTTTCTTTGAGGGTGATTATAAAGTATTTATTGAGCGAGAGAATGACGTTAGCATCCACGTACTGTATATTCATAGCAAATGTCAGAGATTTTAAATAAAGTTATTATTAAAAACATCAAAATTAAAGCAAAAAAGACATAAGTTAATTAATATTTCATATTTAAATGTACCAATTTGTGATTTTAAGGGCCGATAGTATAAAGCTAGTTCAAAGTTTGAACCTCGGTCAACAGGCGATTTGACCGAGAATTGCGTAGTATAAAACTTGACCGCCAGTCAAATCAGCTTTGACCGAGGTTCAACTTGACCGGCCGAATTCGGCCAGTCAAATTTTTGACCGGAGTTCAAATAGCCAATTTTGACAGCTGGCCATATGTGATCACGTATTTTTAAATACATAACCTAAGACATTATTCAAAAATATAAATACCAAACAAAGTAAAAATCAGTTTATTATAAAATTGACAATATATTTTAATTTAAAGTATAAATAATAGTTAGTAATGTTGGTAAAATTTTAAAATTATATAAATATTCACAAAATAATAATAATAAATTTTATATTAATAATAAGGGAATAAATATTAATAAATAAAAAATAATATTATTATATATATTATTTATTTTTTAGCAAAAAGCTTTAGTCCTCAGGCCTTTTTCTATCCTTTTTTTTTTTTTTTTTCTTTTAAAAAGAAAAGTTATTCGAATAAAATAATATATTTGTAATCGTGTCTACTATTATGTTTGATATGATTGCCTGATTGTGAGGAGTCGACAAATCGGATTTGACGGAATATATATTATAAACTATAATTGATAGTGGCTAAACGTGTTTTTTGACAGCAATCAACTAAAAAAAATTCACTCAAATGAGAAAGATGCCAAAATAAAATAATACCATTTTTTTTGTATTATATTTGTAAATTGTTTTTTTGTTGAAATTAAAAAAAAAAAAAAATATTACAATATTTTTGCGTTCTCTGGAAATTTTTGTTGCTCCATATTTAACTAATTTTTAATCAAGAACCCCCCTCCCTGGTCAATGGTGTTTCGATTTATTTATATTTTTATATGTGCCCCTTTACTGATGTTTAAATTTGGCCATCTTGGCAATAATTTTAAAACAGCAAGCTGATAGCAACTCAAAAATCATAAAAATGATTTCAAAATAAATATGAAGTTAGCAACAGGCGAGTTTGTCAATGGTATGAGCTTCGGTCATGGGACCGGAGTTCATTTTTTTTTATACTACGGAACTAGATTTGACTGCGGTCAAATGTTGACTGAGGTTCCCTTGACCGGCGCACATAGGAGTATTTGAAGTAAAAACCCGATCAAAATAGAAAAACTCAAAATTGATGCTTCTTTATCTACTATAACCGGTTTATTGGAATCAAGGACGGATCCAGAGGTGTTTCTCGGGAGGGGGGGGGATAACCTGGTGTGACTGGTCGCACAACACAATTTTTTCTTAATTTCGGAAAATTTAAAGGCGCATTCTGGCCAATTATTTATTATTTTCCTTATATAAGAATATAAATACGCGTACAAATAAAATTTTTAAGTATTAATTTTTAAAATTTTACATTAAAAATAAAATTTTTTTTCGAAAAAAAGTATTTTTTTTTTCAAATCTCGTGGAGGGGGGTTATTACCCCCTTTACACCCTCCCCCAACCCTTCCGGTTCGGCTACCTGGTCATAACATCACTCGGAACCCAGTCATTGTGTCAACTGCTTGTCTTGGTTCTAGGCGCTCTCATTTTCGTTAGTCAGTTTTTTGTGCAAAATGTCTTCATGTGGTGGTCAACAGAAAAAAAACGACTTGAATGTGGAAATTGAAGGTATGCTCTCTATATTACAGTATATTTGATTCAGTTTAAAAGTAATTATCACTGTTTCTTATAAATATCAAAAGTCGCTTTTTTGTACGTTTTTTTAAGAAAATTTCAGACAAATTAGTGTTTTTGTTTATGTGTCGCGGCTTGTCGCCTCAAACTTTTTATCTGGGCATAAAGTTTAGTCCTTTAGGATGTAGAAACAAGAAAAATATATCCCCCCATCTCACCCTATATTTTCTTATAGTATTTTTACGTGAACGAGGGACTCCGTTCTTCGGGAGGACATGAAGTTAGTTGAATGAGTCTTTCTTCCATCAAATTCATTTTTTCTTTTATTTTTTTTTCCTTTGAACTCTTTCAAAATATCATAGAACTCCATTCTGGTAATTTTTTAACTCTTCCCAAAGGATCTATAACAAAAGAAAACTAAAATTATACTAAATCGATTTAATGAATTTCTGTTCCCTCGTTCACTTTAAAGTCTAATAAAAAAATATGGGGTGAGTCGGGGTGAAATGTTTTTCTTGTTTCTACATCCTAAAAGACTAAACTTTATGCCCATATAAAAAGTTTGAGGCGACAAGCCGCGACACATAAACAAAAACACTAATTTGTCTGAAATTTTCTTTAAAAAAATGTTCAAAAAAAGCGACTTTTGATATTTATAAAAAACAGTGATAATTACGTTCAAACTTAATCAAATATACTGTAATATAGAGAGCTTACCTTCAATTTCCACATTCAAGTCGTTTTTTTTTCTGTTGACCGCCGCATGAAGACATTTTGCACAAAAAACTGAGTAACGAAAATGAGAGCGCCTAGAACCAAGACAAGCAGTTAAAACAATGACTGACTTCCGACTGACATTGTGACCAGATAGCCGAACCAGAAGGGTCGGAGGGGCTGGATTCCAATAAGCCGGTTATAGTAGATGAAGAAACATCCATTTTGGGTAGCATTAGGTAAACTTTGAGTTTTTCTATTTTGATCGGGTTTTTACGTCAAATACCCCTATGTGCGGCGGTCAAAAGTTGACTTGACCGAGTGTTATACTATCGGCCCTAAAAGACTAACGAAATACTACTACAAAAAAATGACATGAGAGAATGAGATATAGGTTATAAAATAAAAATAAATTACCAATATGAATAGGATATTTGATATCATCGACTGAAATGTCTTGTTTGATAGATGACATATTTTTTAACAATTCACAATTTTTTAATATTTAATTGTAATTAAATAATTCAAAATGTGGACAAAAGCAGAAATGTAGGGTATAGAATAAAAGAATAATCCATTAAAGAGTGCAGGAATAATTATCTATGAACAAATGGTAACAAAGTTTAGACACTTGTCAAAAGTTAAAAGACGATCAAAGCGCTCTCAAGTGTTGAAGAAGGAAACTATTCGACAGGTGGGAAAATCAACTTGGAATTTCATATATACATTTTCTCTACCCTGTAAAAATATGGATAGACCAAGGATATGGACCATTTCAGAATGATGTCACATTAAACTATTCATATCGTTAAAGGATCCTTTTTAGTTTTTAGTTTTTTTTTTATCAAAATGCATAGAAGTAATTATTATTTAACTCTAAAAGGTGAGATAAGCCATTCCCAATAATTGCTTTTGCATATATTTCATTTTCTTTTCTAATTAAGCAGATATTATCTTTAAAAATAACCTCAGAATTTTTGTTTATTATCTTTATTAATATTATTTTGTAAATCAGGTATGTATAAAACATCCTTGACAAGTATTTCTTTCGAATAATTAAGATTAATTTTACAATTAATATATCCTTCCCCTATTCCTCTTCACTTCTGATCATCTGACCATTTGCAAAATAAAAAAATTTCGCTTTGAATCATACCATTTTGAAAAGAAAATTTTTTTTTTCAGGAATGAAAGTCAGAAGAAAACTGATTCTATTTCGTTTTTAAAAAATTCTTATTTTTTTGATTTTAACATTTCATTTTTACGCTTATATTCATCTACATATACATTTTCTCAAGTTAAAATTAATTATCAGGAGGAGCATCGAGAGCCGTTACCAAAGTAATGTCTTCTTCAGCAAGTCCTCCAAGAAGAACGTGAAAATCTTTAATTTCTTCTCCAATCCCACGAAGGCGCTCAACCATTTCAAGGGATGTCCTAATGAATTCTTGCATGTCTTGATGATTCTCAAGTTTCGTTTGAAATAGCCTTCTGAGGAGATATAGCTGATTAGATAAATTTGATCTTTCATGTATCTTCTGAAGCCTTCCTTCGGATTTTCCGGCTTCTCTTCATTGACTACAGTAAATATCCAAAGATCATTTTTAATTAAAATTTCCATTTTTGATAATTATTTTCATTTAGTTTGGCAAAGTGAAATTTAAATTTTTATGTTCCATTGTTGAAGTATGGGCCCATAACCTTCTAGGATTTGTTATTAACTATTGATTCAGTTAAAGCGGGAAGAAAACAACATTTATTAAATAAAAAGGAAATTCATACAATAACAATAAATATACATAAACAATAACTCCATGGCAATCTGATATAATAATCGATTTAGTCGATGGTCATAAATGAATTAAAAAATAGACTAAAAAACTGAATCTTGACATAGTTATCAAAATGTTTGCATCTAAGAAAGCAAAAACAAAATAGATTTTTTTTTTTTTAATGTATAAATTTTTCTTCCTATTTAAAGGCATTATTCATTTTGATTTTTTGTGATGTAAGTTATAGTAATTTAGGCCTAAATAAATATACATTTCCTTCTAATTAACTACTATTAAGGTTAGCGTATACATTAAAAAAAAAAAAAAAACTTCATGGTTTTACTTGTCAATTATTCCCTTAAATAAAGGGGCCCGAAAAAAAGGTTAACGTTACGCCACTCTATAGGGGTTCCTTTAAAAGGTGGGTTTTAAGACATTTTTTAAAGATGGCTACTAAGCGAGAGTGGGGGATCATTTTGGAATTGTTCAAATCAAACAATACAATAGTTGCCCTGACCAGCGAAATAGGACGCTCTTAGTAGAAAAGTGTCTAAAAAACAGAATACTGAAAATATAAGTTTTTAATCTATATATAATAATTACGGAGTGTCCGTCTGTCTGTCTGTCTGTCTGTCCGTCTGTCTGTCCGTCTGTCACGCTCTGTTTGACCAACTTCCCATTGGAATTTTGAAACGAAATTTTGCAGTCTTATAGAGGACGTTATAGAGAGTCCCGGAAAAATACTCGGGTCCCAAAATTCCTATAACTTTTCGAGTTATTAATTCTTAAAGTTACGATTTCTCCCATAGGAAATGTATAGAGAAATATTTAAGTATTCTTTGCAGTTGTGTATTCTATGAAGGTAAACAAATCCTCAAGCAGGCACTGGACTGGAATACTTAGTTGTTAGTAATAATAATTTTCTTTTCATAATTAAGAAAAGGCGAGGGTCAGCCGCAGGCGGGCCCGAGCCAGCTGGTAGGGGTCCAGGGGGGCGTAGCCCCCTGTCTAGACGCCACGCAGTTTCTCATCAAGAAAGGCGAGGGTCCGCCGCAGGCGGGCCCGAGCCAGCTGGTGGGGTCCAGGGGGGCGTAGCCCCCCTGGCTAGACGCGAAGCCCGCCGAAGGCGGGCGGCGCGGCTAGTAACTTGCTAATTTTGCAAATTAAGGTACGATTGATTATATTTTCTCAAATATCTTACGAATTAAAAGAAAATAAGAATTTATTAAATTCTTAATATGAATATTTAAAAGTCATTCAGTATGTAATTCGCTTCTAAAGATGACACATATCCCCCTCTACTGGTGCCCTTACCTTGTCGTGGTGAGGGGGCTTAACTGCCGGCCGCGCCGGAGCGGCGAAGTGATCGACGCACGGGGCGGCGGGCGGGAACAAAAAAGGGCACCCCCAAGCCAAGGTGGAACAGCATACGCCGAGGGCTGCGTGGCTAAGGGGGAGCTTAGTCGCTAGTATGCGAACTCTGGATACCAGGCGACCTCCAGTTTAAATTAGCCTTCTTGTGGCATGCGGGGCTCTGCTGCAAGTGACCGATATTTCCCTAGCTACTCGTGGGAACTGTATGGAGCCTCAAAGTAAAAAAAATCAAGAGGGAGGTGCCCCTCCAAGTGCACCAAAACAGGCAGACAAACGGCCTGAAAATGAAAATGAAAATGAGCTTCTGGAGGAGAGCTTGCTAGCAAGTCCTCCTAGCTCACCTCAAATAGAGGAAATAGAAAAGGCAATGGGAATGACTTCCCTAAAGAAAAGGCGTCTATGTGGAGCAGCGAAAAGACGCCTTAAATGGCTAATAAATAAAGGCCATAGTCCCGAAGAGGCTAGAATTCTAGCTCTAAAACCAATTGGACCGGTGCCTATCTCAAAAAAGAGACCTAGACCGGAACAAAATACACCACCGGAACCGCAAGGAAAACGGGCGAGAACTGAAGATGTCGCGCAAGGTGGGAGCTCAAAGCCCACATATAAAGATGCGACAAACTTCATAAAAATAGGGGTAGCAAGCGTCAAGTTTCCGGAGGACATCCTGACAACGGATCAATTAAAGTCCGTACAAGATGAAATCCTGAACATGGTACTGCACCCCGAAATTAAAATAAAACCTAAATTCGCTGGATGCAGCCTCAGGCCTGGGTGGTTGCTCGTTATATGCAAAGATGGGCAAACCGCTGAATGGCTGAAAGAGGCTGCAAAAGGCATCAAACCATGGGAGGGCGCAGACCTAGTGGCGTTAGAGGAAGATAAAATTCCTCGAACACAAGTCGCAACTGCCTACTTCCCAAACAGTCAAGAGGAACCAAATGAGAGAATCCTCAGGTTCATCGAGAACCAAAATATAGGGCTGCCCGCAAGGGGATGGAAAGTCCTTAGAAGAAAAGAGGTTGACACCTACATCCAGTTAACCCTAGCCATTGACTTCTGCTCAGTACAGAGGCTCAAGGATATGGGCGGAAGAGTGGAGTACAAATATGGTTCCGTCAGCATAAGGACCAAAACTCCACAAAGAGAAAGTAAAAAGGGAGAGGAGACAATGGAGACTGATGAAGTCACTGGTCCAACCCCTCCACAAAAACCCACAACCTCTGATCCCTCAAAGGTTCCTGTATCAAGGGACCAACAACATCCCGCAACGAGTTCCAGAGAGGGATCAGGAACAAAAGGGACAAGTCAGGTAGGTGGGGCGAAACTCCCCTCTATCGACCCAAAGTCCAAAAGAAACCGAAAGGATAGAGCTCAGCTGCTCACTGGATCTGAGCCGGGGGTCGGGACGTCAAAATCCTCCCCCGGTGTGGACTCGAGCAGAGGGGCGATACCTAAAACAAAATACAAAAAATGAAGCCCATGAACCTGGGATTCATACAAGTGAATCTTCATCACTCGATCGCAGCATCGAGTGTATTGAGCAAAAGATTCACAGAGGACAAAATTGCCATAGCCCTCATACAAGAACCATGGGTGAATAACAGAAGAATTAGAGGTCTTCCACACTCATGTAAGTTAATTTATAATGATAAATGTGAAAAGCCTAGAGCAGCAATGCTCGTTCATAAAGACATCAACGCTCTTTCCATTTCAGAATTTATCACAAGGGATTTGGTAGCTGTAAGCATAGAAATCCCTACAAAAGGGGGTATGCAAGAGGCGATTATAGCGTCGGCATACTTTCCCGGAGAGGAAGAAAAGCCTCCCCCAGTTGAACTGGAAAAACTTGTTGACTTCTGTAAAAGGAACAACAAGAAATTCATCATAGGCTGCGACGCGAATGCGCACCACATAATATGGGGAAGCAGCGATACCAATAAAAGAGGTGAGTTCTTATTTGACTATTTACTTTCCAACTCAATAGATATAATAAATAGGGGCAACAAACCTACTTTTGTAACAATAAATCGCCAAGAGGTTTTAGACGTAACCCTGGCAAGTCCAGCCATCAGTGACAAAATCACTAACTGGCGGGTATCAGACGAGGTCTCAATGTCTGACCATAAACAAATACTTTTTAACTTAGAGGCAGATTGCATCCAGGAAGTAAGGTACAGAAATCCCAGACTCACAAACTGGAGTCTTTATAGATTGCACTTGAGAAATGAGATCATGGGAGTAAACGAGTATATAGGTAGCACATATGACCTAGACTCTAGTGCCAGAACCCTGGAAGATGCAATACTCAAAGCTTACAAACAAAGTTGTCCGTTAAAACTAAGAAAGGCAGAAAGAGACGTGGCCTGGTGGAACGGGAAACTTGAAAAACTAAGAGCTAAGGTCAGAAAGCTCTACAATAAAGCCAAAAGGACTCAGGAATGGGATGAATATAAAAAAATCCTTACTGAGTACAACACAGAGATAAGAAGATCAAAGAGAAGATCTTGGCGAACATTCTGCGAGGGCATAAACGACATGCCCACAGCAGCAAGATTACAAAAGGTCTTGGCAAAAGACCATACAAACAGCATAGGACTGTTACAAAAAGAAGATGGGAGCTATACAAAGGACCGAGTGGAAACACTAAAGGTACTGCTAGAAACCCACTTCCCAGATTCTACTAGTGTGGAACCCAACAGTATGGAAGAGGATACTATAGAAACTCCTCCTCCTACTAAAAGAATAATGGGCAGAGGATCAAAAATCTTCACCCCAAATAAAATAAGATGGGCAATAAAATCCTTTGAGCCCTACAAAGCTCCGGGAAGGGATGGTATATATCCTGCCCTTCTTCAGCAGGGTTTGGAAGAGATACTAAATCCCTTAATGAAAATATTTAGGACAAGTTATGCCCTAGGTTACATCCCTAAGGGATGGAGGGATGTAAACGTAATCTTTATCCCTAAGGCGGGAAAGCGATCAAACACGCTCCCGAAATCCTATAGACCAATTAGTCTGACCTCGTTCCTACTTAAAACTATGGAAAAGATCTTAGACTACTATATAAGAAGCGAGATTTTGACAAAAAGACCGCTTCACGAAAAACAACATGCCTATCAAACAGGCAAATCCACAGTGACAGCTCTTCACAATCTTACACAATGGATTGAAGAGTCAGTCAACAATAAAGAAACAGCCTTATGTAGCTTCTTAGATATAGAGGGAGCTTTTGACAACACCTCCTATGAGACTATAGAAAGTGCTTTAATAAAAAGAGAGATAGATATCTCTACCACAAAATGGATAAAACATATGCTAGAAAGCCGAAAGGTAACAGCAAAAATAGGAAGCGAATCCAAGACAATAAGGACAGCTAGGGGATGCCCACAAGGTGGGACACTGTCACCACTGCTGTGGTCCTTGGTCGTGGACGAACTCCTAGAAATTCTGACACAGAATGGATATGAAACGATAGGCTATGCAGATGACCTTGCAATAACAATAAGAGGAAAACATGAAAGCACATTGTGCGAACTCATGCAAAATGCCCTCAAACTAACCCATAGATGGTGCCAAAAGGGAGGACTAAATGTCAACCCTAACAAAGTAATTATCGTCCCTTTCACAAGGAAGCGAAAATTAGCTCTAAAAGAACTAAAACTTGGAAACACGATAATAAAGACTTCGAAAGAAACGAAGTTTTTAGGTGTGATCCTAGACCAGAAATTAAACTGGAACTCACACCTAAACAATACAATTGAAAAAGCGACAAGAGCTATGTGGAATTGCACAAGGCTCTTTAGCAAAACATGGGGTCTAAATCCAAAGATGACCTACTGGTCATACACAGCGATAATAAGACCCATGGTCACATATGCATCTGTGGTATGGTGGCCAAAAGTAGAAGAGAGAACAACTCAAGCTAAATTGCAAAAACTGCAAAGGATGGCTTGCATAGGAATAACAGGAGCCATGAGAACCTGCCCCACCGCAGCACTTGAAATCCTGGTTGGCCTAACTCCTCTACACTTACATGTAAAAGGAGAGGCCTTGGCAGGACTGCTGACGATGGGAATTAAAAATAATATAAGGAAAACAGGGCATACAAGAATCCTGGAGGAGCTACCTAAAAATAGCATACTCAGAGGACCGCTGGATGCCATGCCAAAAACAATTGACTTCGAAAAGGGCTTTGAAGTGGTTTTAAAAAACCACAAGGCACTAACAGTCGAAGATCAAGACAAAAAAGGATCAGTAAGTTGGTATACTGACGGATCCAAAACAGATGCTGGAGTGGGTATAGGGATAAAAGGCCCTAACTGTAGCCTTGTAAAAGCCCTTGGCACCTCAGCAACAATCTATCAGGCAGAAATTATTGCCATAAATACATGCGCCCAAGAGATCCTTAAAAAAGGACCTCGGGGAGCAAATATAAAAATCCATTCGGATAGCCAAGCAGCCTTAAAAGCGCTAAAATCATATGCCTTTAAATCGAGACTGACTTGGGAATGCCTAAATTCTGTAAAGGAGCTGGCTACACACAATAGTGTAACCCTTAAATGGGTGCCAGGACATGCAGGAATACAAGGCAATGAAGAAGCAGACCAACTAGCAAGGATGGGAGCAAATACTCCTTTCACAGGGCCCGAACCAGCCTGTGGGCTGTCGCATAAGCACCTAAGACTGGAAATCGGACGGTGGAAGGAAGACGAAAACAAAAAGCTATGGGCAAAAAACCCAGGCTTAAGACAAGCGAAGAAGTTTATAACACTTCCGCAACAAAATGTAAAGAGACTTATCGCTCTAAACAGAAATGAACTAAGACTGTTAAGTGGTCTTCTAACAGGACACTGTCCTTTAAAATATCATCTAATGAAGATGGGCAGAGCGGATGACGATATATGTCGCCTCTGCAATCTGACAAAAGAAACGGCGGAACACATCATGTGCGAATGTATTGCACTAACCCGTCAAAGAAGGCTAATTTTCGAAAGGGCTGAAATAAAACCTGAGGAAATATCAAAAGCCTCTCCAAAGAATATACTGGCCCTGGTAAAAGGGACGGGTCTATTCTAAGGACAAATATTGGACAACAAAGGATAGAACAAAAGATCAACTAATGGTCGCAGTTCAAAGTGCCTTAGGTCCATAATAATAATAATAATAATAATAATAATGACACATATGGTGTCGAAATACGTATAAAGTGTTAATACTTTACTGATGTACTTTTGCAGTTTTTTTCGATTTTCTCGAAATTCGCTTTAACGATTTTGATTAAAATTCAAAAATCAATTATTTATTTATTTATTTATTTATTTATCAAAACTGTCCTACCTTTTTAGATGCTCTTTAAAATGTATATTTTCATTTTGCCATTGAAATCTTCTGAAGACCACTTTACTCTTGTACTTCAATCAGTAAAGTACTAGTACTCTTTGGATTTTAATTAAAAGCTTCGTGTCACCTCCCATGGGGTGCCTAAATTGAATTTAAAATTTCAACCTCCTAGCTCAATTCCTTCATGCTTTAAATTGAATCCAGACAGATAGACAGACCATGTCGCGAAAACCACTTTTTTGGATTCAAGGGACCTAAAAACGAGAAGATCCATCAAAATCTCGACATCGAATTTTTGACATGAATCCAATACTTTCTCTCTCTAAATATTAACTTATATAGAAGTAAGAGAAAGTAAAAAAAAAACATTAATTATCAAACAACTCAAATTTTATTTCTATTTATTGCATTTTTTTCTAGAATGAATAGATAAATGTCTAATGAGACCAGATCTTTGAATAAATTGTTTAGAACAAATTGCACATTTGTAATCTTTTTGGCCAGAATGAATTCGTAAATGTGCTGTGAGATTCGATTTGTGATTAAATTGTTTAGAACAAATATCACATTTGTAATTTTGGCCGGAATGAATAAGAGAATGGGTGACAAGATGCGATTTTCGAATAAATTGTTTAGAACAAATATCACATTTGTAATTTTGGCCAGAATGAATAAGAGAATGGGTGACAAGCTGCGATTTTCGAATAAATTGTTTAGAACAAATTTCACATTTGTAATCTTTTTGGCCAGAATGAATAAGAGAATGGGTGAAAAGATGCGATTTTTGAATAAATTGTTTAGAACAAATATCACATTTATAATCTTTTTGGCAGGAATGAATTCGCAAATGTCTGTTGAGAATAGATTTCTGATTAAATTGTTTAGAACAAATTTCACATTTGTAATCTTTTTGGCCAGAATGAATAAGAGAATGGGTGACAAGATGCGATTTTCGAATAAATTGTTTAGAACAAATTTCACATTTGTAATCTTTTTGGCCGGAATGAATTAGTAAATGTTCTGTGAGATGCGATTTTCGATTAAATTGTTTAGAACAAATTTCACATTTGTAATCTTTTTGGCCGGAATGAATTAGTAAATGACGCCTTAAATCGTATTTATACTTAAATTGTTTAGAACAAATTTGACATAAATGTTTCTCCGGTTGGATTTTTTTGTTGGCGAATGAAGAGTTCGAACTTTTCTTTTTGCAAATTGATGGAATTTTCTCATTTTTGTCTTTTTTTCTTAAATTCTTGCTTTTTTTTTAAAGTTGCTTCTTTTTCTGAAGATGAAATGTCTTAAACAAAAAAAAAAAAATAAAAGTGAATACAAATTATCTTAATAACTGGTTTGAAAAATTGCTTTACTTTTTTTTTACCTTTTTGTGATGTTTTTTTTAGAAAATTAAAATGTCTTTTATCTAATATTTGTATAACGTTTGATAGACATTTTTTAGAATGCTTGCATAAAAAATATAAATTAATAAAGTTCGTTTTACAATGTATACATGGGAAGACTGGACCTAATGAAAAAAGAATCAAATTAAAAAACAAAAGATTTGTCTTCGAATTTTCTTTGAGGGTGCTTATAAAGTATTTATTGAGCGAGAGAATGACGTTAGCATCCACGTACTGTATATTCATAGCAAATGTCAGAGATTTTAAATAAATTTATTATTAAAAACATCAAAATTAAAGCAAAAAAGACATAAGTTAATTAATATTTCATATTTAAATGTACGAATTTGTGATTGCAAAAGACTAACGAAATACTACTACAAATAAATGACATGAGAGAATGAGATATAGGTTATAAAATAAAAATAAATTACCAATATGAATAGGATATTTGATATCATCGACTGGAATGTCTTCATGTTTGATAGATGACATATTTTTAACAATTCTCAATATTTAATATTTAATTGTAATTAAATAATTCAAATTAGAGTAGGTCAGGGTCAGGTTCCCCACTTTTACATTTATTTAATGAATACGACCTAGTTATTTACAATGTTGTAATTTACGCGTAAATAACTGTTCAGTTTACTCGTCTGTAATTAACTTGCCAACTCTGGTCGTGTTACATATCCTAAGATTTGATTATAAATTATTTCAATATAAAGAAAAAAATTACCAATTATAAACAAATAATTACAAAGAAAACACCTTGTTTGAGTTAGGACCGAACAGGATCGAAGCCCTATAATTTCTGAATTTTTTTAAAATGTTGCCTCCCCTTACGACATTGGGGCTTAAATTAGCAACATAAAGAGTAAGCGAAATGAAGTGAGCTTTATAAGCTTTATTTTCTTTTTCTTTTTCTCTCCAACATGGCAGAAGTTGTCGATGTCGATTTTCCCGTTTGGGGCCTTTTACCAAAAAAAGAAACGAATGTTATATCTTTTCTTACAAAATATCCAACATATGATGGACGAGGAATTGTTATGGCAATTTTTGATTCGGGCGTCGATCCAGGGGCTCCAGGATTGCAGGTTAATTTTAAATCAAATTAGCCTTGTCATCCTTTAAGCCAACCCATATCTCCCATTTTTTTTTTTTTTTTTTTTTTTGTTGAACTAATATTTTTCTTTTTTTTTTCTTTACAGAAAACTAGTGAAGGAAAAACAAAGGTGATCGAGCGTTTTGATTGCAGTGGAGCCGGTGATGTTGAAACGAGCACAATTGTCAAGGCTAAAGACGGAGAAATCAAAGGACTCACTGGACGAAAACTTAAAGTAAAAATTTTAACTTACCAGAACATCTTTCTTTTAAGTTTTTTCCCCCTCTTTTGGAAATAAGATTATATATGAAAAATTAGCTTGAAAAAATAATCAATGAATGAGATCTTTTTAGTGCTGTTAGATTAGGCAAAAATTTCAATTTATTTATTCTCTCTATAAATATATTACACAAACACGAATAAAGTAACTTATTCGGGCTTTTGATACCGCAACACATTCTCATACCAATATCCCCGGCCTTTTTTTTCTCCTCTGAGACAGATGTCAGGCATCAGATTGAGTGACAGGATTAGATCATGTCGCATTGCATCACTCTGCGTCTTTATTATAAATCTCTTTAAGCGCCCTAAATGCGATTAAAGGTTTTCCCAAGAATAGAAGGACCTCTCGTATAATTCTTGAAGAAATGCAGCATCTAACTAACATCTTCCAAAAAAAAGGGATCCCCTCCCTTGAAAATCATTTGACCCTTTTTTTTTAGTAAAACGAAAATTTTTTTCCAACTTGCATTTATTCAAAATTTTTTTTCGTAAAATTTCCACATTTTCCTTTCTGCAAAAATCATTTTACCTCAATAATCGATTATTTTACGCACCCCTACCCAGATAGCACAGTTCGTCTTATGTACGTACATAAGACGTAGTGTGCTATCTGGGTAGTTCCTATCAGTGTATAATTTTATAAAGGCTACAGGCCAAAAACTTTCTCATTCTCACTCACACTCACACTCACACATTCACACTGTCTTTTCGGCAACTCAGGCCATATAAGACTTTGACGATATCCGTTATTGATTAATATACATATTGGGGGTCCAGGCATTCTTATTTAAGCCATTTGGTATACAAATGAAATAAAATAAAATAAAATCATTGGACTGCCTGGGGTCCGAACCCGCGACTTTTGGTAGCACGCTAACCCCTACACCAAGCCCAAGGGCTACAAACAACTTTAGACTTAAGTGTTATTATTGCCCTCGGGCTTGGCGTAGTTGGTATCGCGCTTGCTTTATATACCAAGGGTCGGGGTTTCGAATCCTAGGCAATCCGATGATTTTATTTAAGCCATTTGGATGCCAAATGGCTTAAATAAGATTGCCTGGACCCCAATATATATATTTTCATAATAACGGTTATCGTATAAAGTCTTATATGGATGGCCTAAGTTGCCGAGAAGACTGTGTGAATGTGTGTGTGATTGGGAAAAAAAGTGTGAGTGTTTTTTTAAAATAAAAGAAAAAAAGTGTACTACTATTATTATTATTATTATTCTGTAAGCTTTAGTTTAATTTTTTTTTAAATTCAACTGAGATATTGATTTAAATGGTGGGATCATATGTCATTAATAAATAATATATATATATATATATATATATATATATATATAATATAATAGGGTCCGACCGATACAAGATTTTCAGCCGAAACCGAAACTTGTATTTCCTATACAAAATTCATATCATTTTCCCTTTTTTTTTTTTGAAATTTTTTCCGCTCTGCAGAAAATTTTTTTCCCCCTTTCCACCAGGCAGGTGGAATTTTTGCGTGCGAGTCTCATCCCATCTTTTCAGACTCAAGTATCGGCCGGCCAGAAAGTTTCGGCTACTTATTGGCCGAAACCGAATATTCGGTCGGTTCCTAATATATAATATATAAAGAAATGGTGTTGAATTAGAATCGTTCTTATTTAAGACAACTCGCAAAATTCATAATTTTTTTTAGATTCCTTCTTCATGGAAGAATCCTTCAGGAGATTATCATTTAGGCGTTAAAAACGCCAGCGATTTATATCCAGCCAAATTGCGAGAGAGAATAGAAAAGGAACGCAAAGAGACCCTCTGGGACCCAGGGCACAAACAAACTCTTGCCAATGCCACCAGAAATTTATTGGTAAGTTGAAAGAAAGATAAA